>QOCX01000089.1:373903-441289 GCA_005959815.1 Sarcophaga bullata
CAGAGCCTGGTCCATTTGAAACTCCTCTAAGTACTGAATAATTGTACCGCTTCGAGCACTGTTTAAGACTACCTTAATGTTGTACTTGCTGTACCATCCTTTCACATATAGTTTTTCTTCGTTCCACGAAGAATATAACCCTTTGATGCGCTAGTTTCATCATTAAGATATCCCTCTTGAATTCACAATATTATTTTCCTTTGGAGGCGGTAAATTCTTTCTCGCCTCGAATGAGTTGATTGAAGATTGTAATGACTTTCGGAGCTTCTGCACTTCACTCGTTTTTTCGCTGGATGCAACTTCCTTGTCGTAAGTTTGCATCTCATCAATCATTTTGCTGACTCCAGATGCAGAAATTTTAGCGTTATTTTAACTTTCGTCTATGGATTCAAATAAAGAGTCCCCACCGGTATTTAAGGGTTTGAATGGCTTTGATCTCCCTGGGTTTCACCTTATCTTCATATTTTGCTTGTCCATTTGCAAGTTTCTTCCGAAACGATTGTTCACAGTCAAGAGGTGACGACGGTACATTATTCGCAAGCAGAACAATGCTATTTGCCGGTACTGGACTTATGCCTCTTTGCTCCGTAAATTTACTTTCTATGTGTGAATTTTCCATGTGAAATCAATGTCGTGTTATAAGATAGGATACACTTTTTTCTCTATGTGTAACCACTATAATTCAATGGTGAGTACACAATAACGTCATTATGCTGTTGATTTTCTATAAAGTACTTTTGTTGTAATTTACGTTTTCATGCAATGGTAGTAGTGAGTGATAAAAACATTGAAAAAAAAAATCGATTTTTTTCTTTGAAAGTTGGCTCAGTCGAAAGACATTGTCCTTGTTAACGGATTTTGTCTGTCTAAAATGCTGACTTGTCGAAAATTGAATGTTAGTGGCCTTTTATAAGCTTTCTACTCTTTTTCTTTATTTGGTTTTTCATTTTTAATTGTTTTGGCTTTCATTATAAATTTTTATTTCTGCTTAATTGTTAGAATGTTTTTTTTTCCTTGAATGCATTGTTTCTCATTTGTTTTCTTCTTGTATTCTGTATATTTTTATACTTTACTTTGTAAATGATAGAAATATTTCTGATAAGAGCTTTTCTTTTAAAGGATTGTTTTCTAAATTAATATTACGGAGTTGTACAGACATATTTCTTGCTAACATAAAATCTGAAAGAAAACTTGCTTGATGTGGTTTGATTGCAATATGTTTTGAAATTATCTCCTGAATAATACATGATTACCAGGTGTACCAATTGGTTGTACTTTTTTTGTGAAAATAAAAAAAATATAAATTATTTAAAGTGTTGGCCATTGCATCCATCTTTTAGGCAATTTGTGGATTTCACGCCAATGAAAGTGTTCGTCCTTTGAAGCAAACCAATCAGTCAACCGTTTTTCGACTTTCTCTTAATAATCGAAGTGCTGCTCAGTTAATGCGTCTCCCGTCGCTTAAACGACGAGTGGAGTAACAGCTATCAGCCTAAAACTGGTTTTGCTTTGTGCAGAGGTGCATTGTCATATTGCAATATTACCTTGCCTTGTTTTGTGTCACATTCTAGTCGTTTTTCGATTAATGTATGTTCAAATTAATTTAACGGTTTCACTAAATTTTAGGACGCCGTGGTTCACCCACCACTTGTTGGTCCCATCAAACACGCAGTACTATGTTCCTGCCGAATCGATTTGGTTTTATTGCCGAAGTTGCTAATTTTTTCGGATTAACTTATGCTTCTTTCTATTAAGGATTCTGAAAATAAATCCTTTTTTTAATCGCCAATACACTTAGATGCAACTTTAATTTTTTAACGCACCTTTTAAGCAAAGTTTCACGAGTGGTTTTTCTGTTTCCCATCAATTCATGTGGTATCTATTCTCCACTTTTAGAGCTCCTCTACAGCGTTTAAATGGTCAGAGATTGTTTGTTGTGCAACATTTGACATTTCTTTCTGGCTCAATTTGTTATCTTTCTCAATATTGTTTACAATTTGACGTTTTCAAAGTTCTTTGATATGAGTACACCACATTTTCTGGGACGAATAGCTTTCTAGTGAAAAAATAATAATAAAAAAAAAACCTAATGGCTATGCAATTTTCGCATCAATCATGCAGCTTATCTATGAAGACAAGTCATATATTACGTTGTCACATCATTAATAGCCTCCTTTTGAATTAAAAATTCTCTTGTCGTTCAAAGGTTTTTTCATTATTGCTTCCAATATCAATACGTCGCTAAAATGGACAACAGCTTTGAAGAAGATATCACGAAAAAGTCACAATTACTTCAGACCACATTTATTTTTCAATGGGTATTTTCAATATTCGGCATAAATTTACCGCCTTGCCTGAATCTCAAATTCAAATTGACACGTAAACAGTTGAAATTTTTGTGGTTCGTATTTAGCACTTATACGGTTATCCTAATTGCATTGGTCAGTTGGATAGTTTACATTAATAATGTGGTAGTAGATGTTGTGGTCTACAATTACGATTTGGATAGTATTACCAGTGTACTGAGTATTAGCGTTAATATAATGGTTGCCATTGTGCAAGTAATAGCACAGTTAATGGCCTTTATGAAACTCAATTGTTTGACCGTAATGTACAAGAGAATAGCACAACTGGAACAGGATATATTACTATACATTCGGCAATATCAATTGTTCAGAGATGATGGACTTGAGATGGATTATCAAGAAAAATGTCAAAAATTTTCACGTAAAATTATAATACGTTTTGGATTGTTCTCTCTTGCATTTGGACTCTTTATGTGCTACGTTAATTATTTTCTGGTGGCCGATATTATGAGTTTAAAGTATAAACTGTTGACTATAATCTCCGCAATGGCTTTGCAAATTAAATCCGTTGAATACTGCATTATCACACAGATAATCGATGTATTTTTAGGATCACTGCATAGTTCTTTAAATCATTTGAGGTGTGAAATTGTAAAAAATGAACGAAAATTATCGATGGTGAGTTTCTATAACGGCAAGTTAATGGCTAATCAGTATCTATTGAATCGCGTATGGCTTTTGGTAACAAATATTGAGGAATACTTCAGTATACCGATGTTGATTTTATATCTCTATAACGGTATTGCCATCACCCATACCATAAACTGGTCGTATGTGCGCTCATTCGATTACAGCGAATCGGACTGCTGTCAAGCATGTAAGTATTATAGCCGTAATTGGGCGATGATTAAACAGTTAGAATGTTTTTAAATGAATTATTTGACATGCTTATAATGACACTGTAACGACTAGATAATTTCAGTTTTGTATGTGATACGAAATGAGAATACCTGCATTAGACTGAGTTCTCTTTGTTATAAAGATGCATTAAATGTGGTGAATTTTTAATCGATAACATGATGATATAACTGATATTGATGATCGATGTGCGGTCTTTAATTTTAAAATCAGTGTTGATTTTCTTTTGTAGGGTGTGTGTAAATTAATAATATTTTGCAGGATAGCTGCTAATCCCTAGCAAAAGCGTAAATGTTGGAACGCTAATACTCGCTTATTTAATTGGCTATTACAACCATTAAGTCAAGATTATGACCTAGTTCCTCACATCAGCCGCTTTCTGTGTGATAAATTTATTAATGACTGGTAGAATCTACAGTTTAATGTCGACTCTAAAATTCAGATTTTTCTAGCTTTTCACGGTTTTGAGAGAAAACTGCTGAGAGGATGTCTCCGAAAGAAATATTTTTTTAAAATGTCAAAGAAAGGGTTTGAACTTACAACCTCTCTTTAAGTAAAGCCAACATATTATCTACTAGACAACGGCGACTTGGCTATTCGAATCAGATGGCATTAATTCTTATTTCATTATTTCAGTTCGTGTATACTATATCACTCTAACATTCGTTATTATGCTACTCCCCTGTTGGTTAACACAATCGTGCATAGACAAGGTTAGTTAGATACTCTGCCATCTGTCGTTGTTAAAGAATTTCTTCTATATTCCAGTACAACCAATTTGGCCCGATATTGCACAATATTAAGACAAATGATTGTTGTAATTCAGCTTTAAGTTTACGGCTACGGGAATATTCTCTGCAATTGCAACATCAAAGAATGCTGTTTACCTGCTCTGGGTTTTTTGATATAAACTTAAAATATTTTGGAACGGTACTTACATACTTACACATGCAGTTTTGAAAACGTTTTCGTTAACATATGGTTTAATTGTTCTTGCATTTCAGATGATTTTGTCAATATCAACTTATGTGGCAATATTAATACAATTCAAATTGCAAATGGAAACCGAAAAAGCAAACATACGATTGTAAAACGAAATATTACTCTTACGTCATATTAGAATTAGAATTGCACGTATACTAAAAAATTATTATAATTTCGCATTTTAGTTGATCTATGTAATCAATAAATGTTTATTAATTAAATTAGTGGTGTTTTATTAAGTTGACACAATTTGAAGAGGATGAAAATATGTCGATATAATGATTAATCAATCAATTAAACAAACACAGAATAATTTTAAATTTTGCATCGGACTGTTCCGGCTATCAAGAAGTTCACGCAAACTATGCACTTATTTAACGCGACTACTATCCTCAGTCTTTTTCTATGTATTATGATACAAGATTCAAATCTATTCCCTTTGTAATTACCCAATAAAAGAACAGATTGTCTCAAATCCATTTGCATCGAGTATATCCTACAAAACTTCTTTTTCTAATCTACCGAAACATTCTGGCCCTATCACTTTGTTCGTGTGACTGTCAGACAGTGTTTTTAAGTCTCGTCTCTTGCTTTATCTATTTTAATATTTTTTATTCTTGATGAGCCTAGGAGGCGCAAATTGGGTTGGTACTATGCTTACTTATCATGAAGGAAATAAATTATTTATCAAAATAAACTATTGTGTAGGGTATTCTATTCAGTCGTTTATGGTCGCCTATTTAATTTCAATAGTTAGTTGGAGCAAGTCCAGTGCAATTAAGAAAATAATTGAATTGAAATGTACGACGATGATAACATCAAATGTTAGTGTTGTGTACACATTACATTTGTGTTCCCTAAATGGGTCACTCTTAAATCGATAATAAAAAAAAGTTTATCACTAATAAATCCATAATTTGTAGTTAAACTTACAGCAATATATGGTGCGCTCTGGTGTCTAAAGCAAAACATATTTATGCAGGGAATGGAAATATCTCTTAATATTCTTTATTGCAATTAAAAAAACTTTTTGAAAACTTACGTTTCTTTTTAATTTCTTTTGAAATTTTCACTTAATTATGCTTTTATAGAAGCGTTCAAGAAAGCTGGCAAAATTATTCTTGCTGAGAGTTTTCTGCAACGCGGTTTCGAAAGGACAGTGTTGCAAATTTGAATTGGTACGGAACTCTAATTGGAAAAGTACTTGTTTGCATCAAATGGTACTTTTGTAAAAAATATTTAGAAAAACTAAAGTCCATTCCGTGAACGTTTGTCTAACCGGAGCTAAAGACTAATTCCAGCTTTAGCATTACGTTGAACATGTTGTGAACGCACTCACGGTAGAAAAGCGCAAAACATAAAATATGTAATAATACAAAAGTACGAAAAGTGTCGTAGGGGTACTGCGGTATTTTTGAAATGGATAAGTACCAAAAAACTACTGAAGTACTAAATTGTTTAATATTGACCAGAGTACTCTTTTTAAGCGTATTCGGCAAAAGCAGGCTTGAGATAGAACCTATTTTATTTTGACAGCTTTTTTTTTCTTACTCTCTCAATTGTACTCTCACATTTTGTATGTGGTGTTACCGTACTTTCACTGAATTTTAGTCATTCTGTAAACATTTTCCAGATCGGCCTTAGTTGATAAATTTTGTACTTTGTCATCAAATTTGTGTTTATTGTGTCTTTTATTAACTGAATGAGATTATTAGACTCTATTTTCCTTTTTATTAGACTTTATTTTCCTTTTTTAAGCTTCTGTATTATCTGGTGACGTGTCAATTAATTTTCTTTTTACCCGAGTTGGAAGGCAAATTATAAATCAAATAATCCTGCTTGTTATCAATTTTGTTCAGTGTATTTATATATTTATATTTAATATGGTAACTTCATTTTTATTATTTACAAGCCGATAAATTACCGCCTTATTTGAGGGGCAAGCTTTTATTTGCTTTTGAGCTTAATAGCCGATCACAAAGTTTTAGTGTTGAGTTAATTTTTTCACAGAATAATTGTGAAGATGATTAATTTATTACTATTTTTATAAAATATTTTAACAAAAATCGATTGAAAAACAACAATAAAATCACTGCAGCAATAATGCAACATTGAAAGGAAGAAGGTTAGTTTTCATTTGATAAATAAGTGTACATAAATAATTTCAGTCCGCAACTTGGAATCCTTATTGCAAGTTAAATATTGATTATAAATCTTTGTTAAAGTAATACTAGACAATTAAACAAACCTGACCACCAACATCTCCAAAACATTTCTTTCGCTGAACTCCTCTCATCTATGTTCGAAGAAAACGCATTTGAATGAAGTAATAGTTTAAGTAGAAGTCGTCGCATTCTATTAGGTAGTGCATTGGCTTATAAGACGTGAGGCCTCGTTTCAAATCCCAGAGATCTCGAACAAATCGAAATATGAACAGATATTTCTTCGGCGACTTCCTCTAAGAACATTCCTGAGAAAAACTCAGAGTTAAATAAAATAGACATGAAAAGTTTTTCAAAAAATGTTAAATTGTAGGTCCCTCCACTCATCTATAGAATTCATACACACGCCATAAGTGGTGTGGCAAGCTAGGTCGTAATCAACTGAAGGCTTGTAACGACCAATTATGTATGTATGTGTGTGTGTATAGTTTAAGAAATGTCTTAAAAAGTAGGAGTTACCTCATTTGTGAGACAATATATCGACTTTGAAAAAAACAATGAGAAAGAAAAACATGGCGGCCACTGACTCAACAGATGTGTAATGCATAGAAAATATGATGTCAGCATAGCGGCGAAAAATAGTTAAATATTAGGAATAAACAGAAAGTAATAAGCAACCGAGTGCATGCCATAATAAATGAATTCGTTAAGATTCTTACAGCAATATCTTACAAATGATATGAGTTTTCTTATAACAAATCTATTAAATAAATCGTAACTATTGTATGATTGTAAACTTGATTGTATTTAAGAACTGCTACAAAGCTTTTTTAAATGAATGAATGAATGAATTACGTAGCATTTTCGCGCAGCTAATTGAAGTTGAAAATAGGTTTTAAAAACCGGAAGAGAAAATTATTTTTTTTTACTTAATTAGCCTAATACGTGCTCCAGTAACATTTCAACCCCATTAAATGAAAATTAAAAGTGAAAATATGAGCACAACAAACTTAAAGCCGCAGAACAGATATAGAGTGATATGCTAAATATAAGTATAATTTTTAAATATGATTTCTTTACTTCCGTATTTTTCATGGCTCTACACTGTTACACCACTTATGATATTCTTTCTTGCCTGTGTCATTGATGCTAAACATGTTGCTGCAGTTAATTTACAACATGTGTTTGAGTGCGCTGAGAAATGAAACCATAACGAAATGCGGGGTTGACTGTTTTTGTGTGTTGAACATGCATCATCCCACAACTAATTCCATCCAGTTAGTGGTGGTTATGGTTGTGTACGTATGGAAGCGTATGAGAAAAGCTTTTCAGAAAATGTTGCATATTTTTAACATCAAGTTGGACAACTGTAGGCTACGAGTAGAACGATATTTTTTTGTTGTTGTTGTCTTCTTTTCATTTGAAATAGGAAGGATAGGAAAGTACATTAACCCAGGAGTGGGAGTAGAAATGAATGTTAATATTTATCTTTTTTTTCTTCTTATTGTTGTTGTTTGTTTGTCTGTTTGAATTTATAAATAAAACGCAACAGTAGGGGTTGTTACTCTTTTTGTTCTTACAACGATTTTTTTGAAAACTTGCCGAAGGCTTCGTTATAAGGGATACGTTTTGTTGACGGTCTGTTATATTACTGACTGACATTATACATTATGAAATTTATATTTGAAAAAAAAATATAAATCATCTTCATTATTATCATTTCGCCTTTTTTTGCTTTTTTCTCTTAATATCATCATTAACATCACAATCATCGTAAGCGAATGTATATAATTTGAAATATTTGATTTTGAAGAATGATGCCTAAAAAGGAAATAAAATAATAAGAAATCGTCATCATCCCTATTTATTTATTGACTGCGAAATATTTGAAAAAAATATATATGAAGTGGAAGAAAAATGAATTCAATAAACCACAAATAATGATGATTCATTGTCGAGCATAGCGGAAGGTTATGGTCGATATAAAGAAATTGTCTAAAGAATTATCCAGAATGTGTGATACATAAAATGTGTGAAAACATTGATATGCGATATCCTTAGTTTTCGTATCTCATTCGATAGCTGTTAAGATCATAATTGAAAATTAATTACAGTAATTAAGTGATAATAATAGTTTGTTGGATTAAATGCGTTACTTTAGAATTTAATCTCTCTCTTTTTGAGGCAAAGCTCGAAATATTAAAGTTATCTTAGCTATTTTTTCAGTTTTCTTAGATCAGTTAATTGCACAAACCAACAAAACTTAAAAAAATTATTACTACAGAAGCCAGACAATACTATTCTAAAGACTATCCTACGTTTTTCCAGATATCCTATTTTATAGTGAACCTGGTGTTGTTTAAAACTGGTATTGGAAAGTTAAGACCTCGGTTATTGGCAAAAATTAATTCAGATCAAGGTCTTCACACAGTAATTTATCCTTATATTGTAACAAACTTTTAGCCAAGTTCAAAAACTGATGAATTGTTTATTATGTGAAGTCCTTCTTTACCATTAATTTTATTTTTGAAGATAAGAAATAAAGATAAGATAAAATAGTATCAGTACCAGTACAAAGCAGATACATATTCTAAATAAATAATCACCTAGTGTTAGCTTTCCCCGAAATGATCAATCTTTGGCAATCTTCATTGACGATTTCAGTTTCCATAAAAAATGCTATTTCGTAAATTCGTATTAATTTCTAACAATTTGTATGCGGTCGGTCTGTATGGAAACCTGAACTCAAGAAATCCGCTTAGATTCGAATTTCGTTTTTGACTCGAAAGACTCAATCGGACTTTGTCAGCAAGTAGTAAATACCAATATATAAACAGGGTTTTATATTATAGGCATCGTTGCTTTATCAGTGCTGTATAACGTTCATCTTTTAATTTTCACTGAATTGAGGATAATAAAGGCCGTTAATGACAGTAAAAGTAAGTATTAATATATTTGAGTTGCTACTTCTTGTTATTGGGGAAAAAATGTTTCAATATTTTCCCTAACATCTCGATAACTGCACTGCCATACCCTTAATCATAAAAGCTGTTGGCTGCGTTGGTAACATGCAAATTATCTTTACTTCTGTACTTAGCGTCTGGTTTCTTTTTTTTTGTCATTATATGGCGACCTTTTCAAAACTACTCAGACTATTTGTAAAAACAATTCGTTTGTGCCTCCTTTGATGTTTGTTTGGTTTTTTTTCGCCAGACTGTAGGTTTTTTTTATTTGTTTCTTCCTCTATTTTTGTCGAAGTACAATAGCTTTTAATTTATGGCAAATTGCTGTTAAATCGAGGGCGTAACTTTATTTCTCCCTTAAACCCTGGCTGACATTAACAGTATTGTCATGCGGTTTTTTAATTACTTCATCACCAAAAGAAAAGGGGTTGTTTTTTACTCGTTGTTTTCGTTCAAGTCGACGTACTCAGGTGTATCATAAAATTTTAAGGGGGAAGTACAATTGACAAATATTTGTTGGCAAAAAGTTTCGCATTGTTTTTAACGAAAAATATTTCATTATTTTAATTCAAAGGGTTTAAAGTGTTGGAATTTTAAATTTAGAGGATAATATCGGAACTGATAAAAACAGTTATGATTTCGCGGTCAAAAACAAAAACTAATGCTCCTCAAACAGGTACATGTAGTGTAACAACAGCCGTTGTTACTACGTTAATACGTTTTTGAAGGAAAGCGATAGTAATTATCGGTTAGTACCTCGAATCGACATTTGTTGTTAATAAAGTTGCAAGTCTTCTAATGAAACTCATTTCAAAGAGAAAAACCAAGTTTTAGACCATTCTTTTTTTGTATTCTTATTGTTTTTATTGTCTTAGTTTACTTAATTCTAAAATTTATTTAATCTTAAACACCCCAGTCGGCTCTAATCATGTCTGCTGCTTTTTCTCCAATCATAAATGTGGGAGCATTTGTGTGAGCGGTGGGTGGAAAAGGTATGATGCCACCGTCCACCACTCTTAGTTTACGTATCCCATGAACTTTAAGTTCAGGACTTACCACCGCTGTTGGATCGGCGGAGGGACCCATCCGGCAAGTAGCCACTTGATGATGTAACGTATAGGTCATGGTCCGAATTGAACAGCGCCAATAATCATCTGAACCAAATTGATATGACTCACAACCGGGTAAAGGTGTGTCTAATATTCTGGTTCCAATTCTCTGCATAGCTGGTGTTTGCGATATTCGAATGGCTGCCTTAATGCCTTCCAACATGACTTCTACGTCTTCGGCGTTATCAAAATAATTGGCGTCTATGATCGGCCATTGTAAAGGATTTTTATTTTTTAACCACATGCGACCCACTGACTTCGGATGGAAGGGCATTATTAATACTGTAAAATGATCCTGTTGACTTTGCTGTAAAGGTCTATACACTCTATTGTAGATTTCATCCTTGATATTACCGCCCAGTTTTAAGGCAGTGCCATCATCTGATGCCAAACTGCCACTGGCAAAAATGATTTCACAATCTGGCCAATCTTGAGGGCGTTTAGAACCAGGTACCTTAAGAAATGTTAAAGCCTCTACGCCTGTCAAAGTGGACATGCGAGTATCAGGTCTACCTGCCAAAAATCCCAAAACTTCGCTGAGACCAAAGCGATTGGTAAAGAGGGCCTGATTGGTTGTATTGACTATAAATGTAGGACCAAAATGAGATGCGTGCTCATACATTCTTACGCCCACAGGTAACTGTTGTATGATATTAATGCCCAGTCTAGATAAATTATCTTCTGGACCTATGCCTGATAACATTAGTAATTGGGGTGAATTGAAGGATCCAGCTGACAATATCACCTCCTTGCGGGCCTTGAACACATAACGTTGCTTACGAAATAGAAATTCCACACCATAAGCAGCTTTCGAACTGGGCTCAATTAAAACTTTGGTAACACGCGCTAAAGTAAACACTTTCAAATTGTTACGTCTATTTATAATGGGTTCTATGAAGGCACGGTATGCACTGTGGCGTCTGCCACCTCTTGTATTCGCCTGGACATAAGAAACACCCAGTTGAGACTCGCCATTATAGTCGGTATAACGATGACCGGCTTCCTGGGCTCCTCTAATAAACGCATGCACTATTTCAGTACGATACTGTAAATATTCCACACTTAAGGGGCCGGTGGTATTGTGATAAGCTGTCGATTCTAACCCTTGCAAATTGGCCATTTCGGATTTTAGAAAATAGGGCAAAACCTCATTATAAGACCAACCATAATTGCCAGCTTCAGCCCAACTATCATAGTCACGGCGATTACCACGGTTGTAAATCATGAAATTAATCGAGCTAGTTCCACCTAAAAATTTGCCTCTAGGATGAAAACATTCATTGTTGTACATGCCAAAGCAGGCACGATTTTGCGGTACGGTCTTATAATTCCAAATACCATGGGTAACTTGCATGTAACCACATAGAACGGGAACCAAATTAAAAATATTCTCCATACCGCCGGCCTCTATAAGGGCTACACGCCAATTAGGGTTCTCGGAAAGACGATTCGCTACAACGCTGCCTGCTGTACCACCACCAACCACTATGAAATCGAAAACGTCGTTATTAACGGGTACTAAAAAAGAAAAGGAACAAAACCCCGATATTTTCAAATTAAAACAAAAAATATGCCAACCATTAGTTAAATACTCACTCTGAGGGCGTAGAATTTGTTGACCCAATTCTGTTAGACCTAGCTGAGCAAAGCTGCTGATAATATTTTGCATTGCGTTTATGCCGTGCATACCGAATGCACATGCAATAATCAATATCGAGAATATAAAATAATCTCTCCTCGAATACATGCTGACCTTAGTGGAATACGACTGAGTATTCGCATTGATTTCAATACTAAAATCGGAGCAAATTTTTCTTTCTGCAATCCTATGATAGGCGAGGTGTTGGTGTTGAACTTTCTAAATTAAATTTTCAAATGAATTGAAATTTGAAAACGTTTGAATTTAAAACATTGAAAAGCAAATACGGGTGCATTAGAAAAACTGGTTAAAAATATAAAATTTTGATTTTAATTTTAAGCTGAAAAAAAAAACAAAAAAACAATACTCTCCACAATAACAACAAACAACTAAAATATACAATTAAAATAAATTTCTACAATATTTAATACGTCAAAATATTATTTAGAACGAATCATTCCTACAACATACGTATTTATTACGCATACATACATCTATGTATGGTATATATGTATATAAGAATGTAAATAATTACACTTCAACAAAAAAAATCATTAACATTTAAAATCCTGTTTTAATTAACTGCCGCACGAATGAAATTCAGCTGCACCAAACTTTATTTTACTTCTGAGGTGTAATAATTAATAAATATTTCATTGAATCTGTCAAACGAGTGATTGTTTTGATCTTCAGAATTAGTCTTACCAATGAAATGTTCAAAATTGATAATAAAATGGCGATGTTCTCTAAATTGGGGGAAGAAAATTTTTTAAAAATTCTTTTTTAAATAATTTTAAAACAGATATAATTAATAAAGTCTAGATTCCCTTCGGTTATGTTCTGGATGTGCTGAAGACATTTCCAGAGATTTTAAAATAAAATATTTGGTGTGCCACATAATTTATTAAATACTTTTGACACTGCTTTATGGTGTTCTAGGTTACATATTAAGCAGTCTAGGTTGGAATTTATTGTTAAATTAAATTATTTAATTATTAATTACTATATAGACCTGGTCCTCATGGTCCAAATTTTTTGTATAAGTGCTTTTTCTGTTTTATAATTACTTATATAAACAGTCAACCGAAGAAAATTAGATTTAACTCCTCTCGATTACATTAAACTACGTACCACCCAACTACTGTTTATAGGCTAAGGCAATTGTGTAGCAACAAAATTCACTTTACAGTGATTAATAACAAAATTATAGATTTGTTTATTTATTGTATTAATTACAATACATATATACATAATTGGCCATTACAATTCTTCAGTCAGGATATTCTCACACCACTTATGCTGCATAGGTTAATTTTATACATAAGTGGCAGGACCTACAATTTAAAATTGACTCCGACTACAATATAGTTACAAATTATAATTTTATAATTATATTTAATCTTGTGCTGAAGTCGCCTTAGTTTAGTAGGCAGTCATTAGACATATGGCTTCGGTTAAAAAATATTTCTTCGATGTCGTTCTCTCAGTAGATTTATGGCAAAAACTCTAAGAGTAAATAAAATTACAATGAAAAAGTTTCACAAAAATCTGTCGTTCGAACTGTAGGTCCCGCCACTCATGTATAAAATTAACACACAAAACATAAGTGATGTAAGAAGTTAGGTCGCAATCATGACTATAGGGTAATAATGACCAATTATGTATGTATGTATGCTCGGTTTAGTGTAATAGACCAGCGTCTCTTCTGGGGTTTGAACCCATGATCCCAACATTAATTGTCAAAAGCACTATCCACTGGACTACCATGGCACCCGACTGACGGGTTGTATAAACTAACTCTTATTGATGCCGTCTTATCATATATTTTCTGTTTTCGTTCTTCCTATATCCAAAATTGATTCTGGAATGAAATAATTAGTATGTCTTATGGTATTCATTTGTCAATAATTTCTAATTGAAACTTGATACATACATACATAATGGGCCATTACAGCCCTTCAGTCAGAATTACGGCCTAATTTCTCACACCACTTATATTGTGTAAGTCGACTCCGAACGACAAATTTTTTAGAAACTTCATGGCAATTTTATTACTAGCAGAGTTTTTGCCAGAAATCTGCTGAGAGGAAGCCGCCGAAAAATTTTTTTTCATATTTCGTTTTTGATGTCTGACCGGGATTCAAACCCTGGCCTTCCGTCTAATAAAAGCCTACACACTATCTACTAGACTACGGCGACTTCTTAAAACTTGATATGTTTCCTTTTTAACCTCATTCCCTTGAGTTGTCATAACAATTACAAATAAATTGTTTCTTCATAAATTTATTACAACTTTTATGAACGATCGGAAGAATTTGAGTCAAAGCGATCGGAAGAATTTGAGTCAAAGCCGATCAGTATTAATAGAAGTGCAACATGTTCACAAACAGCCCACGCTAGTATAATTGAAATATTATGTTCACATTATTTGTTTCAATTATAAATCGTATCAATAGTCAATATCAAGGCAATTTATGTGTGCAATACCAATAGCCTATGTATTAAAGAGAATGCTAGATTTAATTTATTTGTTCCATTGCAGGTTAATAACGCAATCTTGTTTCCATGAAATTTTTAGAAATACAGTTTGCGAGCCATCCTCCGAGCAAAGTGAATATTAGTTATTGGGTGGAAAGATACCACTATGTCTCCGATTCATACGCATTTTGTTCAAAGAAAATTAATAATGTTGCAATAATGTTGTCCGTAACCATTTACTGTTTTGTACGAGTAACTTTGGTTTTTTTTATCCAGACTGTCCATAGGATAGTATCGATTGGATTTTAAAAAGTAAAATGTATTTAAAAAATAAAATTTGAAAGATAATCTTCGAACAAAGTATTGTTGCCAAACTAATGAATGTCTTAAAATATACATTTTTTAAAAGACCTTTATTTGATGTATGCAGAAAAAGAATTCCAGGCGATTCGTTGAGTAAAAATTCGAATGCGATTTTTTTCTTCAAGACGAGTATACTCGACATTATACAAAAAACTATTATCTTATCCTGGTTAAACTGTTAATATGATTCACATAATTCATAAAGTGGATAACAAAGTATACTGGTACATATACCCTGGTATATACAGTGGGCAGCAAAAGTCTTAATACTCCAATATATTTTGACAAAACAAAAGGTCATCATAGGTTTAATACTCTTGCACAAAGTTCCGATAAGACTTCAAGAGAGTATATAGGATATCATTTGAAAAAACGGTTACGTAATCGCTAAACCTCAAAAAAAAATCAACCGAAAAACTCGCTTATGGTACCACCAGAAAACACTAAACAAAACTTGTACATTCAATTCCAAATGAGTTAAATCGAGTGCTTAACCTTAAGGGATATTCTACTAAATATAACGGTTAACATTTCCATATATAAGACCTTTGAATTTTAAATTTATCACGGTTCTCCTTGGGGATACCTATGAGTCATCTGAAACTTTTCCTTATTTTTCTCTTGTTTTATGAAAAACGTTAAAAATTTTGTTTTATAATAAAATAGAAATAAATTAATAAAATTAATAAAGAAACCTTAATTTTTACACAAACCGTTTGTTAAAATTCATGAATTTTCGAAATATATTCGAGATTCTAAGGCTTTTCCTGTCCACTGTATATGTGTACATATATTAACAAAAACCGCAGTAATTAGATTTCTTTGATCAAACCAAAAAGTGTTTTAATTTAACGCAACTGTAATTAGCTTTAACTCAAAAACACCAGGCTGATGTAGAATATCAAAAAGTCGAATTGGTTCGATAATAAAATTCATTTCTTTCTAATTACTCACTCAGTCTTCTTTGAAATGATTTTTATCTTCTTCTCTTTGGTTTATTAATATTTGTTATTTTGGGATCCTCTGGTCAATGACTGTAATGCAGTTGTTAAACAAAATTCTCTGGTTTTAATAGACAATAAAAAAATTAAATTGTTTTGTTTTAGTACTTATTCACACTTTATTTGGTTATTAAAAGAAAAGAAGAAAGAAGAGCTTAACAAATTAACACTTTAAATCTGTTGCTAGTACCGGTTTCAGAATTTAATTGTTCGAATTTGAATACATTTCGAAATAAAATTTGATTACCAAATGAACCATTTCTAATGCTTTAGTACCAATTTATAAACCTTTTGTCGATTTTAAAAAGGAAAAATATTTTGTAGAGTATTTTTCAAATGAAATTAAAATCGGCAATAAAAAATTTGTATTTGAATATTATAGTCGACAATACCAGATGCGTAAGGTCAGTTATTAATTAAAGTTTATTTTTAATTATTTAATTGTGTAAGAAATGAAGATTTTTTGATAGGGCTGTCTGGCCTACTACGTGACCGAATGGTGTTAAAAAATTTCACGTGTAGTGTATAAAGTACAAAATAAATACAAAAGTATTTAAACAATTAACAAAAGCTCTAAATGTATGTGTTTTAGGATTCCTTCCACTCTGCTTTAATCATATCCGCCCCCTTCTCTGCAATCATAATTGTAGGAGCATTTGTATGAGCCGTAGGCGGTAAAGGTATAATACCGGCATCAATTACTCTCAGTTTACGCATACCATGCACTTTTAGTTCTGGAGTTACTACAGCTGTGGCATCAGATGACGGCCCCATACGACATGTCCCCACCTGATGATGTAACGTGTAGGTCATGGTGCGTATAGAACAACGCCAGTAGTCATCTGAACCAAATTGATGTGCTTCACAGCCTGGCACAGGGGTAGCTAAAGTATGAGTGCCTATTCGTTTCATAGCCGGAGTTTCGGTTATTCTTATAGCCATCTTAATGCCTTGAAGCATAAATTCTACGTCCTCAGGGTTATCGAAATAATTTGGATCTATCATGGGCGATTGCCAAGGATCTGTATTTCTCAGCCATACTCGTCCTAAAGACTTAGGGTGAAATGGCATTACCAATACAGTGAAGTGATCTTGTTTAGACTTTTGTAATGGCAGATATAAACGATCATAGATTTCCTTCTTAATGTTGCCA
Source organism: Sarcophaga bullata (assembly GCA_005959815.1). Taxonomy (NCBI): domain Eukaryota; kingdom Metazoa; phylum Arthropoda; class Insecta; order Diptera; family Sarcophagidae; genus Sarcophaga; species Sarcophaga bullata. The sequence goes on from QOCX01000089.1 coordinate 390,980, forward strand.
CCTTTTTTTAAAGCAGTGCCATCATCAGCGGCTAAACTACCGCTGGCGAATATTATCTCTACATCTGGCCAATCTTCTGGCAATCTGGAGCCATTTACTTTAAGGAACGCCAAAGCTTCTACGCCAGGCAGCATTGATAAACGAGTATCGGGTCGACCAGCTAAAAAGCCGACTACATCTCCTATCTTAGCGCTGTTCGAAAATAACGTCTGCGCTGTGGTGTTAACTATAAATGTAGGTCCAAAATGACCAGCATGTTCATACATTCGCAAGCCGACAGGCAGTTGTTGTACTATATTAATACCCAAATTACCCAAATTATCTGCTGGGCCTATACCTGATAACATTAAAATCTGTGGCGAACTAAATGCACCAGCCGATAGAATAACCTCTTTACGCACCCTAAATATATAGCGACGTCGGCGGTATATAAATTCTATTCCATAGGCTGTTTTGGTTCTGGGTTCTATTAAGACTTTAGTGACTCTGGAGAAGGTATAGATTTTTAAATTGTCTCGTTTAAACATAATAGGCTCTATAAATGCCCGGTAGGCACTATTTCTGCGTCCAAAACGTGTTGTGGCCTGTACATAAGATACACCCAATTGACTTTCGCCATTATAGTCTGTTTCGTTTAGGCCATATTCTTGGACTCCTTCTACAAAAGCGTCAGCAATTTCAGTGCGCATCTGTATATGTTCCACACTTAGAAGGCCAGATGTATTGTGATAGCTGCTATATTCCAAACCATCTAAGCTAGCAGCTTCAGATTTAAGAAAATATGGCAACACATCTCTGTAAGACCAACCGGTATTGCCAGCTGCTGCCCAGGCATCAAAGTCACGGCGATTACCACGATTATAAATCATAAAATTAATGGAGCTCGTACCGCCCAATATTTTTCCTCTGGGTTGGGAACACTCGTTGTTATACATGCCAAAACACGCCCGTTTTTGAGGCACCGATTTAAAGTTCCAGTTGGCATGTGTCATTTGCATATAGCCAGCTAATACCGGTATAAGATTGAAAATATTTTCTACGCCACCAGCCTCTACTAAGGCCACACGCCAGTTGGGATTTTCCGAAAGACGATTAGCTAAAACACATCCTGCGGTGCCGCCGCCCACTATTACAAAGTCGAATAGCTCGTTATTGCGTGGAACTGAAATCATAACAGAGTTGAAATAATTTCTTACAATTTTAATAAATTTACTTATACTTTTTGGTCTTAAAAGCTGCTCATTTATATTGGTTAGACCCATTTGTAAAACATTGCTAATCAAATCTTGTAATGCCTGAGACTGGCTGGTGGCCACCAGGCTAACAAAAACCGTGAGCAGCAAATAATGTTTCCAGTTTATTCTCATCTGGCTGTTATTTTTATACAAGGACACTTTACAAGTTATTCACAGAACTGAATTTTTTTTCTGCCTTCGTTCACATTTTTATATAAAATTCATCAAATGATTCATTAGAAGTTGTCTTCTCCTCTGTTGTACGATGTTTTAAAATAAAACATCATCATCAGATATTAACCCAGATTCTGATTGAAGTTTATTTTCTCATATTACAACCTTAATTAAATTTTCTTGTTTTATTGTTTTTTTTTTATGATTCAATTCTGGAATTGAGTAGGGAATTCCGACAAATAACGAATGAATACTTATCGTAGGTTTAAATATTTTTTTTTTAGTTTACGTTAGCTGTTTAGTCTAGAAGTTTAGGACATAGATGTGACGTACCTTCTGTGTTAGTTCTGCTGTATACGGCTACTGAACATAAATCTGGCCTTAGGGTCATTACTCCCAGATTATTATGTCATAGTGCTGCGAACATTATAGTATTCTCCACATAGTGTATGGTGTATACTATAATATCTGCTCCAAGCCTATTGCCCTAACAATTTCCTGCCCAGCATCTGATAAGCCCCCTCAGAGATTTCCCCCTGGACTGCATTAATACGACACAGGTTGCAAGGATATGTTCTGATTAATTCTCATGATCACAGAATTTGCATTTAGGATTCGAGAAGATTCGCAAATCTCCATTTATTGTATTTTTCCAACAAAAATTTTGATCCTTTGCATCTCTTCAACAATTCACTGAAAGGTTCTGGCAACATCAGTGGATTTGAAGCTCCATTCATCGCAGGACCCCAACTCTCTCTAATTGGCTGCATCAGCTTCTCCAAACACTCGCCTATTATCTTCCACTTAACCTCGTGAAATCCGAGTGCTCGAGTGGCCGCCTGACTGTTGAATACTATTGCTATGTGCCATCTTTTGTACCTTCTATGCAAGTTCAATTGAGTACATTTTGCTATAGTATAGACTTCGGCTTGGAGAATACCCACGAAAATTCCCCTTGTTTGGAATATTGGTCTGATCATTATGCTCCTTTTTAATAGAGTAGGAAAACTTCCATTTGTTGCCGGAGTTATCTCTTTTCTTAATGATATCATTACTCCGGATTCATTGTGCGTCCTTGCAGTCAGCTAGAATCTGATCGAGGCGGAAGTGAGTAGGAAAACTCCCATTTGTTTCCGGAGTTATCTCTTTTCTTAATGATATCATTACTTCCGGATTTATTGTGCGTCCTTGCAGTCAGCTAGAATCTGATCGAGGCGGAAGTGAATTTCCTCAAAATTCAATGCATGAATATTATCTCTTGATTTCGGTCTTTTGGAGGTCCTTAAGTAACGTCTACAGCATGGTCCACTGAATCTCTTGCTCCTTGGATTGTAAATAGCTGCAAGTTGGACAGGATGTTGTATCTTAGACACGCAACAGGTATTACGCTGTCGCACCCTTTCTTTTGTTGCACCTACGGCGACAGTAGTCTTCATATCCAGCCTTTGGCATAATATCTCGAAACTGGATGCAATCGATGCTTCAATTCTCTTTTTGTTTTGGCATTTTTTCCTCTTTTTCCTTTGTTATTATTTCCTATTCTTAAATTCGGCTTGGTTTTCAAGCCTGATTGATACACAACAATTGTCGTATAACAACCTATTTCTTTCGTATAGCAACCTATTAAGTCTTGGATACTGTTCCAGCTAAAGAGCGACATCGTTCAAATTTTTCTGAATAAGTTCCGCCAAATTGTTTAAAAAAAATCCATTTTTATTCTTCTATTTCTGCCTTTATCTCAACGATAATTTTTTTTTTTTTTTTTTTTTTTTTTTTTTTTTTTTGTCAATATTGTCAATCAAGAATTGAATGATAAACATCGTTTTACCATTTTTAGTTATAAATACAACCGTTATTTTTAGTTTTTAGGCCTATTTACCCAACGACGAAATCCTACACTCATAAGGGTGAGACACCGACCATAGTCTCAAAAACTAATTTTTATGTTAGATTTCTTACTGTGTGAAAATAGATTTTAAAATATATTACTCTGGACGCAAACCATTTCAGTTAACAGAGCTCTATTAAACAATCAAGTAAGAAAAATAGGAAAAACGATTAAATTTCGTAAAAAAAAAAAAACACAAGTTGATAAAATAAGTTCACATATACAAAATATTGTGTAATAAGAAATGCAGAAAGCAGATATTCCGGAAAATAAATCAATAAAGGCATAAATTAGGACAATATGGGCGGAAAAAGTGAATTGTTTGTAATGCAATTATGCTTCTTTAATCAATTAATCGCCAGAACCCTTGATAGTAGATTTTAAAATTCACTGGCATGTCAGATTTTAAAACCCACTAAGGGTCATTATTACAACTTGCCGCTAAACTTGGGAATAGTTAAAGGTAACTTTAGCTAAAGAAACTGTAAAGTTACCTTTAACTTATTTTTGTTATTACAACTTTCAGATAAAATGAAGTAAACATTTTCAAAAAATGGCAGTGTCGGAGCAATGACGTAAAACTGTTCACTTAAACAAATTTTTTTTAAATGCAGTGGCAACGACTGGTCCTTTTTTTATTTGCTCATTTTGCTTATACTACAAGTTGCCATATTGAAAATAATGGATAATATGGGAAGTTCAGGCATAAACTTAACTTTAAAAGTTACCGGTAGAATGATCCTCCCTTTAGCTTAACGCTTACTTCTATCTTAATGGCCACTTATAATAACGAAAAACAATTTATCTGTCAGTAAAAATACTGCCTTTAGTTAACGGTAAGTTGTAATAATGGCCCTAAGTGTCCTTTTGTGGATAAAGAGGATAAGATGAGCGGACAAAGGGAATTGTTTTAACGCATATTACGTCCGTTTAACCAAATTAATCGTCGGAACCCCTTGACAAAGCGATATTTTACAAATTCTGTTAAAAACTACACATTATGAGGTTAACTTAAATACTAGCTCTGGTTTTTGTCTTTACTTACTCATGGTTTCCTACAGAAATCTTTGCTATCGTCATGGTCTTCAAAGAATTTTTAAATATAATTAAAACGAAAGCTCTAAATTATGTATATTCGTTCAGATCATATCAGGATATCAGCTACAGTCTAAAATGAAATTGGCAATCACAATTAAGCTGTGCTGTTCTAGACAAGCCCAGTAGAAATTTTCACTGATTTAAAGCATTTCTTAAAGCATTTGAAGATGTACTATAATGAACGTATAATTTTTTTGAAGTTTGAATTCATATATTTTGCGACTGCAATTTATATTGCCAACATTGCAGAAAACGTACTTCATTTCACAAAGCAACACACTAGCTACAGCAGTCGTATGATTATGATTCGTTCATATTAAAAAGATTTTTCTCTTACTATTTACAAATGAAAAGTTTAAACATAAACCTGGCTTATGATTCTTTACTGAATCGCGTTAAAAATACTCACATTATCCTTAATTTAAAACCATATTTTTAATACTGTCTGTTCCTGTGTTTCTTAAATCGGGAGTGTGTTTGCTTAAAATTCACACTTCATTTTAAAGCCCAACTGCACTTTGCGATAATACTCTCGTTTAGCAACTGAATGTGAATCCGCATTGTTTTTGAAACATAACTGCTCGCATTATGTAATAAAAATGAGACCAGTTTAGGACTAATGTTTCTTCTTCTTCATTATTTTCCCTTTCTCTGTTGTTTTTATTAACCTTAAAGCATTTATGTTGCAAGTGGAATGACAACTTCTTCATTTTTATGTCATTACCAGTAGATTTAATTGGTCTGCTAAATTTACTCTGCAATATAATGTGTCTCACTGTATGCTATATCTGTTAACCTTTATTACTTACGGTACGCAATACATTGTACAAGTTTATAGAATAAATACAGTTATTGTTAATGTTTTAAATGGTCTTGTATGATCATTGCTAATGTTTCTAAGAACTTTGCTTATATTATTTATCTTCCGCAATACTATAAAGAATCTGAATAGGAAAATAATATTTTTTTGTAGAAAGGAATGAAAAAAAAAAATAAATAAATAAATAAACACTTAAAAACTAGTTTTTGTTTAGTATATTAAATAATAATCTTAGAAACTATTGCAAATTACCATATTAAATTACTCTTGTTTAAGTGAAAAGTTAAATTAAAAAAAATAATAATAATTACAATTAAAACAATTATAAATTATATACAGTTGCCTCAAAATTATAGCAACAATAGAAAAAAAAAACAAAATATTGGTTCTTTAAATAAACAAAATTAAATAGAAGCGTTAACTAATTTCTAAAAGAATTTCCATACATAGTATGGTAGTCGGCAGATAAAGGTAGTTGTAGTTGCATAGCCTACCAGAAACAGGCTCTTATTGACATAATCCGTGACAAAACGGATTTAAGCCGGTTCATGGAAAGTGTAGTTGCGATAAAAACATCTATACCGCGCGGTTAATCAGGGGACATCGTGATTTGACAGCTCATATGGCTTATTCTCCCCTAGACAGAACCAATGAACTCTAGCTTCAAGAAACGCTTCGTTACGAGAATGAGTTTTAAGAGTGATAGGAACTTGAAGAGAGGGATTACTCGTATGCAGTGTTATATAGATAAGTCAAGGACGTATAATAGACGAAAAGTACGAGTGTTAGATCCTGGAGAAAAATATTTAGCACACATGGGTACATACATAATTGGCCATCACAACTCTTCATTCAGGATTACGGCATAGCTTCTCACACCACTTATGTTGTGTGTGTTGCTTTTATACATGAGCGGCGGGACCTACAGTTTAAAGTCGACGCCGAACGACAGATTTTTGAGAAGCTTTTCATGGCAATTTTATTTACTCTGAGAGTTTTTGCCAGAAAAATTGCTGAGGGGAAGTCACCGAAGAAATATTTTTTCATATTTCGTTTTTGATGTCTGACCGGGGATTTGAACATTGGCCTTTCGTCTAATAAGCCAACATACTACCTACTAGACTACGGCGACTTCATCGCCCATGAGTATAATTCTCGAAATTCTTCTTAACAGAGTACAGAAGACGGGCCATAGCAAAATACATTGCCATTCGAGCACTCATGAGGTGGATACGAGAGTGGAATGGAAAGTTTTATCAGATAGACTGCGGAAATAGCGTCATCCTCCTAGGTCATGTGGATATTCGGCACTAATGATAGCAGTGGGCTGGAAGAGGGGTTTAGGGGAGCATACTCGAGGAATGTAAAAATTAAGATACTTCTCAAATGAAACGGGTTTCAGATAAGCTGAACTTTTATTAAGTAATTACGTATCAGTAGCCCGACAGACAGGAACTAGCTATTTGACCTGAAATTGAAGACTTAATGAACACTTGTTTTAGAATAGGAACCGATTCAAGACTTGTTTTTAGGCGATTTCTAGGCTAGAAATTATGTTGAAAGAATTTTTCCTGGCACATCTCGTATCAACACACACTAAATTATAAAATTTAACTTGATTAAGTTTTAAAATTTTGCAAAACTTTTATTTATCGCAGGTTCGTTGACTGCAATTTAAAATCAATGAAATTATTCGCAATTGATCACTATTTGTTTTTTTATTACAATAAATCCTTTACTTAAATAGCAACACACTTCAACTGATAATACTGAGTTAGCAGTTTTATTCACGATACTTTTTAGCAAAGATCAAACATTTCCGTGTTCAATACCTCAGTGCTTAGCTCGCATTTTTTAATACAACTCTTGGGGTCAATACTCACAGACTCACGACTGACTGGCAATATCGTTCTTTATTCTATTTTTACTGCATTATTTTTCGTGTGGATTTTTGATCTTTGTTCTAATTGACTTCTCGCACATTCCTACGCATTTGTTTGTGTAATTCTTTGTACCGTAAGATAAGTATATTTTGTTGTTGTCTTTTTGTGTTATGTCTACTTGTGTCGATCAAATCTGCCGTGTTTTTTCGGAATAATATTTTGAGCACTTTGGAAATCAAACATCAAACTAATTGACTTCACTTAATTAAAAAGCTTAGCAGGCTCTTGGCTGATAGTCGTTTGATGTAAGAGATATCGAACTGTACATGAAACTCAATAAATTTGTAGTCTTCTTAGGTAATTCCTTCAAGTTTGGTGGTATGATCAGGTTATAACTATCACGAGAAAGTTTTAAATTTTTAAATACAAGTAAATTTTGATATCTTCTCGCATATTCTTCAAGCTTTTTCTTCTGTCGCATATTAAAGACTGCCAAATATATTGTCATCCAGAGCCTATTATAGATTACCTTAACGACTTCCAGCAGTTGAACTATTCATTTTCAAACGGAGCAACGGAGTACTAAAAAGAAATTCCAGTAAATGTGCTTTTCGTACTCTCAAATAAAGATTAAGAATTCATAATACTTTGTACAGATGGGGTTATTGAACTGCTACTATTCTATTTTTACAATATTTTACTTTTTGAGAAGATTCTGCAAAAAAGAAATTTTTAAATTTATTCTTCCAATGTTTTGGTTTTTTTCTTGTTTTGTTTTTTTTTTGCAAATTTCTCTGTATTTGGAAGAAAGTAAAAAGCAAACGAACAGGTTATATGGCATTTCTGTATAAATTATTATTAGAAAAAAAGACTTCTTAAGAAATGACATGTAAAAAAATATAAACTTACACTATGACTACTCCCCCCTCCCTGTATATTGTGCTTTGGGCAATTATGACCATACTGAACGTATCATATCAGCTGCCTTCTCGCCAATCATAAATGAGGCCGCATTTGTGTGACAAGTTGGTGGAAATGGTATAATGCTGGTGTCGGCAACACGCAAGCGTTCAATGCCATGAACTTGAAGTTGAGCATTTACGACAGTAGTGTTGTCATTAGCGGGACCCATTCGGCAAGTTGCCACCTGATGATGCAATGTATAGGACATGACACGTATGGAACAGCGCCAATAATCATCAGAGCCAAAGATATGGCCTTCACAGCCCGGTATGGGTAAAGTGTGGAGACGTGTTCCCACTTGCTGCATAGCAGGCATTTGCGTTATGCGTATTGCTTCTTTAATGCCCTGTAATATGACTTCTACATCATCAGAATTATGGAAATATTTGGGATTAAGGCGTGGCCACTCTAGAGGATTGCGATTATGCAGCCACAGGCGGCCTACCGATTTCGGATGAAATTGCATGATGAGAAAAGAAAAATGATCTTGTTTCATGTCAGCTAGTGGCTTGTAGACTTTGGTATAAATTTCCGGTTTGAAATTGGCGCCCTCAGTGAGACCAGTGCCTTCATCTGAGGCCAAACTGCCAGCTACATTAATAAATTCCACATCAGGCATATCGGCAGGTTCTTGTGAACCAGGCACTTTGATAAAAGTTAAAGCCTCTACCCCACCTATCGAGGAGAGTGCTGTACCTGGGTCTCCAGTGGCATACGATTTCACAAGATTAGCGTCCAACCTTGAAGTGAAAATGGTTTGGCTTGTTGTATTTGTTATAAAGGTGGGGCCAAAGTGGCACATATGATCGTAAAGTAATTTGCCTACAGGCAGGTCTTTTATTATAGGCACACCTATGGCCTGTAAATTATCTTGAGGCCCTACACCAGATAACATGAGCAGCTGGGGAGAATTGAAGGACCCTGCTGATAGTATAACTTCTTTGCGGGCCTTTATGGTATACAAAGTGTTGCGGTAGAGAACACGCACGCCATAGGCTGTTTTAGTTTCGGGATCTATTAAAACTTTAGTTACACGAGCCAAAGTTACGATGTGCAAATTTTTCCTGTGTGCCCTTATGGGTTCTATGTAGGCCCGAAAGGCACTGTGTCTCCTGCCATTTAATGTATTGGCTTGCACATAAGATGTACCCATTTGGGATTCGCCATTGTAATCAGTTTTTGCATGACCAGCTTCCTGAGCGGCCTTAATATAGGCATGGATAAATTTCGTTCTATATCGTACATCTTCAACATTTAAGGGTCCCGAATGATTGTGGTATGGCGAGTTTTCTAAACCTTGTAGTTGAGCATTTTCTGATTTCAGAAAATATGGCAACACATCGCTATATGACCAGCCCTCATTGCCAAACTCAGCCCATCTGTCGAAATCCCTCTTATTTCCACGATTATAGATCATAAAGTTAATGGAACTCGTGCCGCCTAGTACTTTGCCACGAGGTAATGCACACTCATTGTTTGGCATACCCCAGCAGGAAGCCTTCTGGGGCACAGATTTGTAGCCCCAATTGGAATGGGTTCCCTGGAGAAATACCGCCAAAGCTGGCACTTGATGTATCAGATTCTCTAATCCGCCCGCCTCAATGAGATACACCTGCCAATTGGGATTCTCTGACAAGCGATTAGCCAGCACACACCCAGCTGGCCCACCGCCAACAATTACAAAATCATATTCGGCATTTTGTCGTGGTGCTGGAATGCAAAAAGTGCGCCAAGAAACACAATCAATTCACAAATTAAATATTCCACTTGAATTTATTTTCTTCACATGTTACTTACCATCATTGTATAGACTTTGTTTGATTAAATTGGACAGGCCTATATTCAGCAGTTGCTGTATATTTTGTTGACCGCCAATGACCTGTAATAGGCCAAGTAACCACAATATTGTAAACATTTTTAGAAATCCTCTTGAAAAACATCCAATACACACAGACGTTTATTTTAAGTTTCTTTAACAGTCTGAACACAATAAAACGTCCGCTAATACGTCTTGTTCGTTACGTTTCTATATTATAAATGCTGATTGTCTTAATTCTGAGGGAACTTTGTGACTGATTCAATAAAGCTTTGCTGTCTGTACACAATGAATTTGCAAGCGGAGGGCTCGTTCTGTTTGCTTGTATAACTGTCAATATGCATGAGTATTAGTGAATTTTATTTTTGCTTTAAATCTCTAATTTTTCAAGTTTATCAAATGCCCTTTAAGGCTGCTGTTGTTTGTGGGTTTTCAGCCGTGTTTACAGCTGTGCTGCTGGTCAATTACGTCTGATATGTGATCTTTTTCTGATTGCTTTCTTTATTGTATTTTCTTTCTATATTACACTGTTTCCATTATAAATCTTAAAATTTAATTTTTTAAGAGTTAATGAAGTTCTATAACGTTCATCCAATGCAGAAATTATTTAGCCTCGTGGCTGTTTTACAATCTTAAGCTTTGTAATCTATGCTCCTATGCAATAATCATGTCATGTTATATATGACTCAGTGTTCGCATCCACATCCGTTTTCCTAATTCTCGTCTAAACACTTCTGATATTGTTTGAATGTCAATGTCAAATGGATAGTGTTCTGCCAATAATTTCGAACTGTATTAATAGGATCGATTGACATACAAGTTCAATAATAAAAGGCAATCTTTTTAATTTTGCTTCGTTCATTCGGTAGCTGATGATGGATGCAGTCATTTAATGAATTTGAATGGCACAGATGCAGATTCTGTACCTTTAACAAGGGATTTAATAATTTTGTTTTAGAGACGTTTTTATTGACTCAGTTGCGATTTAGTAAAGCCGCTGGCCAAGGAATCTATCACAATCGTTTTCTTAAGAGGTATGCAGAATTGTGGAGCTATTTCATTACAAATAAACAATAAGAGCATGTAAATTACTGAATATGTCATTACAACCCTTTAGCTAGGATTACAACCTTTTTTTTGTCCAAGAGTGTGGAGTGATCTACAGTTTAAAGTAGCCGAAGATATATTTTTTTTTATACTTCGTTTTGTGAGGAATTTCTGACCTGTGGTTTAAATCATAGCCTCCAGCATTCTGTCTACTAGATTGAGATACTGCAACTTTCTATAGGAAACAGTGTAATTTTGTGTTTTTAACTTAATTATGATTAAAATATGTTTGTTATCTATAACCGGTTGTTGTTGTATATTGATTTGTGTGCGGAGTGGATTCAATGCTTTAATAATTGTAATTAAACCTGGCTTGAGCATGAGACACGTTCTCCATGTGTTGTTGGTTTTGTTTTGTCTAACAATACCAAGTTTGCGTTTACCTGTTTTTATTGTGTTCGCGTATTTAATTATGCGCGTATTTTGCATGCCTTTATTTATTTAGTTTGTTTATCATCATCGTATTGCTTTTTTATTCATATTTTTGTTCCCTACACTTCATCTTTGTTTCATTGTGTTCACGCCGATGTTTGTAACCAATTAAGAAGCAATGCTGAACGAGCCCTTCGTTTTCAATTGCTATAACAACTTGGCAAATTATTGTGTTTGACTTAAATGTTAACCAAAATTGAGTTCACAAATAATTTCAATTTCAATTACTTTTACGATTCTAAGGTATTCTATGCAAATCTATTCAGAATTTGCGGTGTCCGTGACATAAACAAAAATCTATAAAGTCCAGTAAAGTACTTTGACAGCTTGAAGGTATAAAATGGAATGAAATGAAATTCTGATTTTTATTTAAATTTTATTACTACGAGGAATTTATTGAAAGGAAGGCGATCTATATATTCAACTTGATTTCGAAATTGATTTTGATTTTGGACTGAGTGTAAACCTTCCATACAGAAATTGCATTTTTATTTACTATATTCGGTATATTAATTTCAGAACCTGAACCTGACAACTCCTGAAGAACTGTTCACATTAAAAATCGAGTGAAAAGTCATTCCTAGCCATAAATCCAATGATTTCTAGAACAGTTTTCCGGACTTACTTAATTGGTCATTCCAACCCTTTAGGCAGGATTACAGCCTAGCTTCCNNNATCACCCATCATTCGTAAGTGGCGGGACTAACAGTTTAAAGTCGGCTACGAACGAGAGATTTTTAAGAAACTTTTCAAAGTTTTTGCCACAAAAAGTTTTTTCATATCGTTTTGTTCTGAATTAGGAGTTGAACCATGGGTTCTCGTCAACATACTCAATACTTAAAACTGCTACGATAATCCTATCAACAATAATGAATTATTTTTGAAAGTGTCTAGTGATTGTTTTGGGTATCATAATGTCGGATTTGACCGATTGATTTGATTTTTGTTATGATTTTATGCTTGCGAAAATGGTAAAAGCAAAATAAAAAAGAACGCGCTTAATTTAATTAAGGAGTAAATTTTTTGCTTAAAACATTTAATTCTCTTTCAATTAATGAAGTCATAAACCCCAAAATTTGGCCATGAATATTCAGTTTTCTCTGGTGTTATGCCGAATTAAATCAATTTCATTTAAAAATTTAATTCCTCACGTCGAATATAGAGAGTGTTGAGAAAATTTCTGAAATCTCTTCGGTTCTTTTAATTGTGAATCGTTGCGCAAATTATGATGTCAAATAAAGAATCATAAAAGATCGGCACAAATGTATAAACGCTGCAATTAAAAAAGTTTATCTGGTAAGAATTTAAAGCGTGACTCGATTATTCCGTGTTAATAAAAAAAGAAGAATCAATTTGATGATTAACAACAAAGAAATTTTTCTTCACATTGTATTGTAATAACCAACAGAAGAAAAAATTAATTTCATTTCGACTGGAAGCTGCACGCAAACGTGCAGAAAGGTTTCAGTCGATCAAATCCGACTTTAAGATACCAACTACTACTGCAAGTATTATTAATTTAAAACGACTATAATCTAGCTGCGCACACTACCCTTTTGTTGGGTTCATTTTATCCATGGGCAGCGTTGACAGTAATTTTTTTCTAAAATCTTTTTATTTTCAAAAAAAAAAAAAAAAATTCCACAAAAAAAAATGTTTTTTTATGTTTTCTAGAAAAGTACAAACATTTCTAAAGGAAACACCGGAGGCCAATGCCCTCTATTGATGTTGGGAAAACTTGGCAACTGGCAACGCTGTCCATGGGTAACGGGATTTCGAAAAGAAATTTCTGAATTTTGTTTGAGGAAAGATGTTTGTTAGAGGGCGTTGCCGAAAGAAATATTTTTTATATTTCGTTTTGTTCGTTTTGTTAACCATATATTCTCGCTTAATAAACCAACAGTACACATCCGACATCTAAGCATTAGACGGTTTCTGGTCTATGAATGGAATAAAAAATGACTAACAATTATATTTCAAACGTTTCTAAAGACGCGAAATTTCTAGAAGTAATGACGAAGCGAATTAAAGGGTTTACATACATCATTGGCCATTACAACCCTTCAAGTCAGGATTACGGCCTAGCTTTTCACACCACTTATGTTGTGTGTGTTAATTTTTATACATGAGTGGCGGGACCTACAGTTTAAAGTCGACTCCGAACGACAGATTTTTGAGAAACTTTTCATGGCAATTTTATTTACTCTCAGAGTTTTTACCAGAAATCTGCTGAGAGGAAGCCGCCGAAGAAATATTTTTTTTTTCTTATTTTTCTTTTTGATGTCTTGACCGGAGATTCGAACCCTGACCTTTCGTCTAATAAGCCAACACACTACCCACTAGACTACGGCGACTTCAAAATTAAAGGGTTTATAGAAACTGATTCTGAATTAATTTGCATAAATTAAGGTTTTTCTAGGAGTTTAGTTATTTATTTTGTGTTTATTAATTACAATGCAATTATAAATTATTTTCTAATTATTATGATCTGAGTAACGAAAACCTTATTGCTTGGTGTGGTGCACATTAGAGTTTCTGAAGTAAATCGAACCCACTACCTTCACGCTAATAATCTAGCAAACTAAAAATCCTCAACTCAACTAGTAAAAACTTGAGTAATAAATATAACTCTTCAGTCGGGAGCTAGGTAATGAATACTTCTTGTTTTAGAATTCATTATTTTATCAATTTTCAAGATCTCTATTTCGTTTCAATCAAGAACTCTATTTCGTTTTACATCAAAATCGTTTTGTCACAAATTTATGAAAAAAAAAGAAAAAAGTTTTTATTTGTACAAATTGTTATGTTTCTAATCACATCTGCTATTGTACAATCGGAGATGCGATTTAATCAAGTGATTCATTAGACAAATAAGGTATTCCTCTTTGAAACATTTAATATTTTAGCGATTTTACAGTTCTATACAATTCCTCTTTAAACCAAAATCTGATTTTGTGGGTCTTGTTGATGAAATATAAAGATTATTTTTTTTTTTTTTTTGTAAATTCTGCCTTATTCTCTTATTGTATTCCACTAAAATACATACATAAATACATATGTACATAATTTACAATAAAAATTGTCTTCACTTGTTTAATAATTGATTTTGTTAATATTTATTAAACTTTTAATTAAACAAATTCATTTCGTTTCAGGTAAGACGAATAAAAAATACACACACATCTTCAAAATTATAGAACTTATCCAATAAACTACAGGTACGCTTAAGAATTTTTAATTTGTTTAAATACTGTCTCCAATGGAGTTGTAATATCTACTTCACAACGGCTTTCCTTTAAATAATTATTTGAATAATTTTTATGTAAGTTGATTCGCTATGTACATATTTCATATCGACAGTTGATGGCATTATTTTCTACAAAAACGATTTTGCAAAAATCTTGATGCATAATGTCAAGAATCCAAATTACGTTTCTCTAGCAAAGAGATAAACTTCCATGAGTTGTTAATGTATTGGCCCCCTCTTCCACGTCTTATTAGAACTGTTTGAAATATTCGCTAATATTTCAGAAGAGCTTTTCTAAAAACAATTTTACACAAATTTCGTTCAAGAATCTTATACCATCCGATGAAAAAACGGATGCTTATGACATACTGACATCAGCAGACTGTGTCAACGGTATTGAAATCAATGTTGCAGAATGTTGTTCACTCTTGACGGATCGATCCATATTAGTAACAGCAACGAACTGACAGCACGTTAGTCCTGGTCATGCTTCTGATATATATTTATAAGGCACCATTGCAACAAATTATTTGGCATTGAATTTATTTCAAAGACAACATGTACTTACTGGTTTTTTCATGTACACTTCCTGTCAAATCTGATTCGTACTTCCTATTTCGCTTGCTAAAACTGACAAATCTTAGGTAAAAGTAACAACAAACACACATAAAAAGTGAACATAACAACCTTTTTTTTTTGACAATTCTGAGACAATACAACAATAAAAATGAAACACTCAGCTGCGTTGATAACACTACCTGTATAAATATCATTTGTGGTTTCCAATTGAAACTATTGAAATCCAAGGATAACTTTGTTTTTTGGACTGCGTACCAAATATTTTTACTGCAAGATTGTATTCGCAGGATAAGATGAAAATGGTATACATAAACAGTTGAAACTTTGAGTTAAAATAAACTGTAAGAGCTTTTTCAACCCCAATCGAATTCCAAAAGCTCATTAAACACAATAATTTTATCTTAAATAACTTTCTTCATATTGATTTCTATGATTGAATTATTTTCACTGAAATAAATCCTACCTTTTAAATCATAAACGTTTAATTGTCTCTTCAATAATAAAAATTCTGTTTATGAATTTTACAATCCACATGATAAGGCTTGAATAAAATAAAATTTCATTTTGTACAGAGATTATACCCTTTAGCTAGCGTCTTTAGCCTCTAAGGTTTACAAGTAAATGGCACTTGCAGCCATGCAAGTGTAAATTCAAAGCAACAAAAGAAAGAAAAAAACGAAACGAAACGAAATAAAAAAGACGCAGTTAATTTTGATGGTCCTGTTGAAATTAATACTCTTAAAACCCATGCATCTAACAACCCAACAACCCTTATAACGCCATGTCTCAACAATAATTTTATAATTTATTTCAATGCAGTCAGTATTTTCTCCTGCTTTTATTTCCATTTTTAAAACAGCTTTAAAAGGGATTTTTTTTCACAAGTTTATAATAATTTTTTTTTATTATTTATTTATTTATTTATCAGCAGGGTGGAAAAAATTGCATTTTTAGCGGCTTATTTCTCTGTTTTCCTTAGGGGGTACATAATAAAACACAATTTCATTGAAAATTAAAAAAAGATGGAAATTCTTTACTGGAGGATTTGTTATGCTTGCAAAATTAAATTATTTGAGTAAAAAGTTTGACAGCCACTGCAGTTGCTTAAAATTTAATTGATTATGAAGCATACCTTAGGGGGCTTCCAAAGAAACAAAACATGCCAGAGTTTTTGATATTTAAAAAGTACCAAAAATAACAGAAAACACAATAAAGTTACAGTCTGTTGATATGCAAAACGTAAGTTATAAAGCGTAATGAGTGTGGGTTATATCCCGTAATTTTGAAATTTATGATTTATATCTTTTGCCAATCAAACTAAAGTTAAAATGCTCGACTTTCAATCACTGTGTTTGGGTTCATCACGCTATATGTTTCCAATCGTCCACATAAACCCTAAAAAAATCTTTAAAATTTGACAAATGCTTTAAACCTGTTGTGTTGTTGTTGGTTTCACATGACAACCCCGTCCTGTTAGTCCAATGTGGAACATATTCTTACAACAAGAATTTTAAACACCATAATTGAAATGCGGTATGACCACATACGCAACTTTTTATGGCGCATGGCCGCATTTAACTGATCAAAATTGCATATGTGTTAGTAATATTTATTTTGTTTAGCATAGCAACACTTCAAAGTTGTACCTGCAAACGATATTGTCTAGTTTTTGTGAAAAAGAAGAGAACATAAGATTTATGCAACGTAGTTACTTAAATTCATAAGTATTTTGATATTCTTCAAACTTACGTCGACCTAGAGATGTGTGAGTATTATTTACCAACACAATAAAAAAAGGAGAGTTTAATCCATTATTTGATGTGAGACCGGGCAACTTCGAAACTTTACTAAATATACCAGCATGGCTGCAGCAACTCTTCGATGTGCACGAAATAGCGTCAAGAAAAGTGTCTGCTTAACGCGTTGACTACAGGACTCCGAGATAACTCATGGATTTTCTGTTCATCTGTTATTTTTTTCAATTTTAAAATAAAACAAAAAAATTAATGTGTTCAACAAAACAAAAGATAAATAAGGAAATAAGTTAACTCCATAAAAAAGAAAAAAAAATAATTACGGGACATCTAGTAGGCTATCCCAAAAGATCAGGCATTCCATTTAGCCTATTTGGCATGGTATTTTCTATTTATACTATCTGCCATTCTGTTGGGTTTTATTTCAGATTTAGCGACTACCTAATCCTATTCCAAAATAAATCAAATCGGGACTTGGTGAAATAGTATTAAGAATATTAAGGATAGTTTGGTAGGCCCATCACATCTTCAGATTACCAGCACTGCCATGTTTGACGTTATCATCTTTAGGAATACCTTATTCTTGAGGTTGAGGTTATTCTTTAGAATGTTTAACAGAACAGAAATAATTTTTGTACATTTAAAACTTAAAGTGTACCATCTGTAAATTAAGTAAACATACTTTGTTAATGTGACATAGCCGTACTTGGTAAATTTTAGATTTGATATCATATTGCGTACGGAGCATAGTGCTTCCATACATTTGCTTCATACATTTTTTTTGTTGCAAAAAATAGGAGTTGTGCTAGATCATTGAAAATTGTTACTTGGTAAAAAAATATAATTTTAACAAAGTTGGCCAATGGTTGGTAAATTTTTTGCATAAAATTGGCCCTATCTGAACAGAAGTCTTCAAATTTGATACATATGTATGTGCTCCGGAATAAATTAAAGCCGCATTGCAATCGACCACGCCTATCGCAGAGCTCTTATTTTTTTGCTTCGATTGTAGACCACTTTTTAAAAGACATATTAATGGCAATTTATCTGTCGAATGCTAAAGCGGGGACTTCACTGACAGTTGCATTCTTCCATAAAACTAAGATAGGTCACGTGACGTTTTTTTTCTCTTTTCTTCCTCTTCTTTTGTAAAAACATATCCCGCACGGTTTAGCTCTTTTCGGATAATATTCCTAGGAATCTATCGATTTTTTTATTATACTCATAATACGGTTCGCTTAAGTCTAAACTCGTACCATATATTTCAGCCTTGATGTATATCGTGTATATAAATGTTACATAAACATGCAACGAAATGTTTACTGTATGTGCTCTATGTGCTTAAATTCTCGTTATTTCTGTTCATCTTAGATCTCGCGTAACTAATCAATTGATAAGCGGACTTATCTTCAATCACCATACAAAATTGTAAATCTTAAAATTAGTGTATTAAAGGGTGTTAAAAGACCAGTAGACTGACTATCGTTTACGAGCGATAACTTACGCTGGTGTTTAATTTAATGAATGATGCACATGCATATGCAGTAAAATATTATAACATTACGATGCTATTACGCAGTTTAACTTATATTTTAAAAATCATTTATGATAGATTATGATAATGTTTATTTTCTTTTGCATTGAAATAGAAAGATTTTTTGATTTACAAATGTTTTCATCAAAAACAAAAAGCAAATGTTTTATCTACTACATCTTTTGTAATTTTATGGACTTTAAAGCATTTTGAAAAATTTCTAAAGAAAAAAAATAAACAAAACCTAAAACAGGTTTTAAACTGGCATTTGAATTTAAGCCTCAAATGATAGCATCATTTACTTCCGCAGTGCAGGCAAGCAGCAATAGAGAAACAATTATTTTTGAATTTAAAATAATAAAACAAAAGAAAAAAATTGTTGTTGTATTAAACATAAAACATTTCTGTTAATTTTTGATTAATTTTATAAGAATTAACATAAAATCAGAGTTTTTTTTTATAAAATCAAGATCATTTAATAACAATTTAAAGGTGATGCTGCAGTAGTGTGGACTTGATCAAGAATGGCAATGATGACGTTGAATATGAAAATTAATTTAACCACATTATGACGATTTAATTCAAAATGTGGTAAAAAAAAAAGAAAAAAATAAAATTATTTAAACAAAAATATTGACATTGAATTCAGCAAATGCAGGGAGACGATGTGAATTTCTTATATACTACTGATGAATGTCGTGTTTAAAGAAAATCTATGCATAATCACTTTTAAATATTTTTAAAAGTTTTTAAAAATTTTTGAATTCAATGTCAATGTTAGATGGAATATACATACAATATGGCATACTGACCATAAATAGAAACAAACAAATATACACACACTATATACCATAATACAATACCATGGTATATTAATACATAAACTACTAATTCAAGTGATTAATACCACATTAAATTTTGATACAAAACGTCTATAACTGTTAAGACAATAACAAAAGCAAAAACAATAGCAAAAAAGTGTTT
This sequence comes from Sarcophaga bullata, assembly GCA_005959815.1. Lineage (NCBI taxonomy): Eukaryota > Metazoa > Arthropoda > Insecta > Diptera > Sarcophagidae > Sarcophaga > Sarcophaga bullata. The sequence goes on from QOCX01000089.1 coordinate 410,494, forward strand.
TTTTATTTTTTTAATTGTTTTTTTTTTAATTTTTTTTTAATTTTTTTTATTTTTTTATTTTTATTTTTATTTTTTTTTTATTTATTTTTTTTAACTGTTCGGATCATTCATTCAGCAAATAAAATGTCTCTATTTTAATAGTTGATATTTTATCTTATTTTCTTCTTTTTATAAACATTTGCCTTCAATAAATATTTGCAGTTTTAATTATCGTTTAAATGCTTGTTTAGAGATATAAAATAAAAAATATTTTTTTTTCTTCCTAAGCTTCTTCAGAAAAGCATCAGCGATACAAATTTGTTCTAATATGTAGAAAATATTCATTCATTCATAAAACTACTAATGTATTCACAGTAAATCGATTGAAGCCAGTGTTTAAAATTGATTTTTACAATCAATAAGCATGTCTGTGTAATTGCTCGTAAATTATTTGAGTGTAGAGAACGTTGTAGTCGTAATCCATTCGCAACGGGCTGTTGTTATTATTTAAAGTGCCCAACACTTGAATTTCTTCAAAGTTTGTAAGATTTTTAGTTCTGATTCAGTCATCAATGTTAGATCTTGCATTTTACTTTTTTTTAGCGTGTCCTAGAAGTTCACTTCACTTGGTGGCACATATGGACGATTGTGACACCCAGTGCAAGGTAAGCCCCCTCATCATAATCTGTTAGTATTGTGTTTGAACCACCTCGAGGTCTGGATGAAACCGACCAGTGGCACGTTCGCCGCCATGGCTATATCATGAAATGTTCTGTCACCCAAAACCCGATGACGTCTTTTCTGAAGTGCAGGACACTCGCATAAAAGGTGTCGCATCGATTTCGATGCATCCACACCATGACAGCTTCTGCAGTATTCCTGGAAACTGCCAATATTGCAGTGTCCCATTAGAATTCTTTATAGAACGCGAACCATTCTGTTGTCATACCCAATTGGAATCGAACTCTAATTCGAACTGAGTGACTAACTTAATGGGAATCTCATCATATCATATTATTACTGGTCGAACTTTAGAGGATATTCTTATAATGCTCTTCCTAGCATATTGCCCTGATAAGCCGTAGCATGTTGTTCGATGCCAATAAGGACAATTTCCTGTTCAGCACCTAATATGCACCACAGGTTGCAACAGTGTGTTTTGATGATTCCTACTATCAAGACAACTTCGATTCTAAATTCCTGTACTTTGAGCCTACAGTGTGCCCTGTCGAAAGACCGTCTAATAATCTCATGTTATTTCTTGATAGTCTCATGCATGGATCTGATCTCTTATCACAATTTCTCAATAAAAGTCTTGATTCACTCAAACCTATTTGGTTGGAGAAAATTCTCTGCCTCCGTTTGCATTCACTTTACTGAGCATATTTTTCCAGAATTCTATTCCCACTTAATAGAAATGTTCTGGCCCCATTCTCTTCTCCCGCTCCTGTCTACAAAATGGTTCCTATTTTAGAGGACTTTGTAGCTTCTAGATTCCTTCATTCACTGTTATTAAGTTTCATTACGATGCATTTGCTAAAATCAAGGAATAATTAAGGATTATGAACTAATTTTAGTCTAGTGCCGACCTTTTATTAACGGGATAATAACGTAACACTCAATCATTGATTGTGGAAAGATAAACTTTATTATTTATGAAGTTTAAGGTATTCCCATAGCAGGGATGTCCTTTTATTCTACATAGTTGTTGACAGCATCATCAACTTATGTAAACCAAAACGGCGAATACGCAACAATCCATTAATCGACAACAAGAACTTGGAGATGTTTAATGTGTCTGCAAATTGGACAGCATAATTACAATAAATGACAGTTCGGAAGAGGATGTAAAGGCAAACTTATGGAAGATCAGTTATGAAATTTCTCTCATATCTCCAAGCGAATAAAAGTAAACTAAATCAGTTGAGTTTTGGGGTTGTGAGGTACAGAAGTCAATTTAATGCGACATCAATGCCGTACAAGTATTTATATATCAGTCGTAGTCTTCCGGATTGATGTTAAATATATTCATAATTCTCTATCCCTTGACGCTTATGGTTATTCAAAATGTGTCTGAGATTTTTTTTCCTAATTATGTTGGCATTGTGATGTGATCCTTTATTTCGGATAGCTTGGATGTCAGTAATTAAAATTTTTTTCTTTGTAATTTTTAGATATGAAACTCCTTGTTTATATCGATTAATAATCAATTTTTAAATCTTTTTTTTTTAATAAAAATACATTATTTTTAAATTTATTTAAAATTAAAAACTTAACCTAAATATACAGATTCAAAGTATAATATTTAATCGTTTATTTTTTAGATAATTATTATCTACAGTAATTATCATAATTATAGCGATAAGAGCGAGCGAGAGTGCTTTTACGGAACATAATCTGATTTAGAATATTTTTCTCTTCAGGCCACTTTAGCGCATTCATTTATCGCTTCAATTATTGTTGAATATACAAATATAATCACAATTTCCTAATCTACATATGCTTTTAAATATTTAAAAACTTCCTCAACGAAAAATGATTGAGAAGGTGCTGCCATTATTCTTAATTTTCTATTTTCTTGTTAAAAACTATTTGGCTTATTTAAAAAACTTATATAACAAGTTCCGAAATATGTTGCTAAATATTCTTAAAAATATTGAAAACTAAAGTTCTAAGCAAAATTACCACATTATAGTGAAATTTTTTACCCATTTTTCCCGGTGGAAGTTTTCCCCCTTTACTCTTAACTTAGCGTATAAAACCATGATCTTGTTTAATCATATCAGCTGCTTTTTCGGCAATCATGAATACGGGACCATTAGGATGACCAGACATAATTTCTGGCATAATACTGGCATCCGCTACACGTAAATTCTTAATGCCATACACCCTCAAACGAGGATCGACTACAGCGGCGCGATCTGTTTTGGGGCCCATCTTACAAGTGCCCGAGTAGTGATAAATGGTGAAGGTGAAGTGCTTGACGTAACACTCCCAGTAAGCGTATGATTTGTAGGGATACTTTTTGCAGGTGGGTATTTTACGTTCCCAAAGTTTGGCATTAATTTTCTGGAAACCGGGTCTGTCCATAAGACTCAAAGCTTTCAAGAGGCCACGCACAGAAATGTCAACGTCGTAGGGATGGTTAAAGTAGTTGGCATAAATCAAAGGATATTTAGTGGGATCGGTGGATTTCAGCATAATACGACCGCGACTTTTCGGTCTCAAAATCATAGGGAAGATCATGAAGGCATTCAATTCTCTTTCATCGATTTCGGCAAAAATGCTGTCGTAAATGGATTTCTTTAAGCCAAAGGCGCGTGAAATAGCAGGATTGGATGACATGGAGCCACCAACTAAGAACAATTCAATATCAGGCCAGCCGTCTTCCAAATGAGGATGATCCAAGTCCCAAAAGGCCATGGCTTCACAGCCTCCCGGAGAACCATAAGGACCTTCTTGGCGGTTGAATTTATTGAGTAGAGTAGGTTCAGCAAAGTCCTCAAAGTGCAAAGAAGTTGCATTGGTTGTAAATGTAACGGCAGGAGCAGTGTGATCTTGTAAATTATAACCCACTGCCAAATCAGCCAAAGGCTTAATGCCGAGTTCTTTTAAATGCTTGGCCGGACCTACACCAGATAACATCAATAGTTGAGGGGTATTAATAGCGCCAGCCGATACTACGACCTCAAGTCTGGCCTTGATTTTCTGTGATTTACCATCAGCTTGTACAACGATGCCATAAGCGGTCTTAGTTTGTGGATCTATCAAGACCTTGGTAACCAAAGCATTTTTCTTGACATGTAAATTAGGTCGCTTGCCTTTAATGGGATATAGGTAAGAGCGGTTAGAACTCCATCTAGTGGCATTGCGTGTGGTAGTATGTAAATAAGCCACACCATTTTGTATGCGGCCGTTATAATCACGGTATTTCAGACCATCTTGTTGGGCAGCCTCCACAAATGCATCAGCAATTTTGGAACGCCAATTGACGTAGGACACCTTGACGGGACCGTCACGGCCTACATAATCTGGATCGGCATCGGGTACACTGGAACCTTCATATTTCTTGAAGTATGGCAAAACATCCTTAAAACTCCAACCTTCATTGCCCAATTCAGCCCATCTGTCGTAGTCCTTGCGATTGCCACGTGTGTACATCATGTAATTCAGTACCGATGAACCACCCATTACTTTACCTCTGGGCCAATTGCATCTGTTATTGTTCATAGCCAAACAGGCATGATCCGAAGGTTGTGTTCTGTACTTCCAATTCATTTCGCCCAATTGTAAAAAGTGAGCTACTATAGGCACATCCATAATAAGACTCTCTGGTCCGCCTGCCTCCAACAGTAGAACCTTCCAATTGGGATTCTCAGAGAGACGGGCAGCCAATGTACATCCGGCTGTACCTGCACCCACTACTATGAAGTCATATTCACTTTCAATGTTAATGCTATTGTCGTAATTCTCCAAATTTACATCATTCTGACCACGTCTCAGGAAATCAAGAGTTTCCAGTATAACATTTCGATCTTGGGCACATGTAACGGCCACCATCAAACTCATCACAGACAAAAAGCCAACTAAAGGCACTTTTTTCAATAATTTCAACATTTTAATTCGAATATATGTTTTATAAGTTTGGTTGCGTTTATTTATTCTTATTCTGATTTTTCTTTTTTTTTTAAATTTCACTTTTTAAAAGCTTTTTTCTTCTATAAGCATAATAAACTTTATTTTATTCTTATTTTGTTGTTGTTTGTTTGTGTTTTCAATTTCTTTATTTCTTAGTTTAAAAATATTTGTCCATCGAACTACTATTGTGTTCGTTCACCGAAAATTTTTAAAAATTCGTGAACGAATTTCCCGGTTCTATCCGTTAACACAACCGTTGTGTTGAGAATCTTAACTCGTAATGTTTTAAGACACCTTATATGTGTCGCTATATAATATGGCTGGTTGGCTGATCTAATCGTCTGTCCCGCAACCTGACGTATTGGTTGTGCTGAATAAACTTCTTAAAATGATTAAAATAACAACAACAGCAAAAATAAAAACAAAATATCTACTCACTTCACTATTCACAAGTTCTTAATCGAGTGCCTCTTGTCTCATTTGAAAGCATCAGAAACTCTATTCAGAAAACAACAACAACAACAACAACAAACATCGAAACAATTGTTTGAGATTTGGCCAAAATCACAAAAAACTGGTTCGCTTTGGCCAACATCAACAACAACAACATTTTTCTAGTCTCTATGTCTATCCATGTGCATGCACGTACGTACCTGTCTTCTGGTTTGTATTGGTATTGCCGTTAATGTTTAACTTGGTTTGAATGTTGGTTGTAGTGTGTAGTGTGTTTTATTTTGATTTTGATGTTTGAACTTAAACTTTTCATAGCGTTAAGTTTGTATTTTGGCGCTTAAATTATTGAGCGTCAACTGAAACTGAAACTAAGAGTTCAGCTTTAAGTGATGCCAGATTATTTTGTATTGAGGGGTGAATGGAGATTTGGATTAATTTCAAAAAACACCCTATATTCGAACATTTAAGTGTGTTCTTGAAAAACGTGAAGTCGAAATATCGTTAGCAGCATTTATTAATTGTACTGTTTATCGCCATTTTAAACCCAACTCGCTATGATAAATTAGGATCTTTGTATAGTAATCGAGCGATTGTAATTTTCTTTCAGTTTACAGTTGGATTTAATGAGGTTTTCTTATGGAAATTTTACAAATTAGGAACTTCTTTACAACACTAAATTTATGGGCTTTCAGCAAGGCATTAAGACATGTCCTTTTATATCTGACAAAATCAAAATCCTCGTGTTCAAAACATCTAATATTTTTTATCTGTTAATACGTCGGATAGGAATGAGTGGCCAGGATAAACAGTTAAAAAACCTTTAGTCTCAACTTGCCCAATAGTGTTCCTGGCGATGTGTTCAAAAATTAATCGAAAGGACAATTTCATTGTTAACGAGATCTCGTAATTATTATTTGTGTTCCTTTTGTAGACGCGAGCCACTGACTTTGTGGGCTTTTGACGTCATAACCTCTAAAAAGGTTCAGAAACCAAATGCATTAAGGAACGCATATAAATGATCGTAATTGTGGTCTTGTATTGTCGACAAAAACAGAAATTTTAAACTGCTGTGTATAATCTGGTTCCTGGATATGAAAAGCATATACCTGGTTATGTCCGATGGATGACTAGCGCCTTCAATACTGCATTGGCAGAAGTTCCTTATGGCCGTTTGGTGTTTTGATTGCGACCGTAAATGTTCTATTAGTTGGATTAGATATGTATTTCGTAATGAAAACAGATCAGTTTTAATCCTTACAGCCTGAGTTCCTAATTCAGTCTAACAATGCTGGATTTTAATTGTCATTTGCTTTCATATCACAATCCTTTTCTGAATGGAACAGTATTGTAGATTTTGTCAACTCTGAAAACAAAATCATTGCAAGTAAGGAAATGAGAAAGGGTTACTTCTGATTCATGATGTATCCATTCTCATGACATTTGTCAAGTTGTAGTTGCAAAATTCAAATATGAAACTAGTTTTTAATTTCACTGAATCTGCATTTTTAGACTAGTTCTGATCATGAAACAAAACCTTAAGGAACCTACTACCCATTTTTTATCCATGCATTTCGATTATTTAATGAGTTTATTGAACTCATACTTTTGTTTGTAGGATTTTAATTATTGTTAGCGTACTTATGATGAAATTCGGTCCAATAATACAATTTGTAACCTACAAAGATGGGGACACTAAATTACAATTATATCCGGCAACACTACGACGCATTGAATGCCTCTTTAGAAACGCATAAACAATCTCTTCATCACTCACTCACACATTGTTGGGTGACCAAGAGCAAAAAACGCTACAGTTCAGTACATTTATTCTTGGCAATATTTTGATTTCACTGAATCATGAAATGAAGTCTGTTGTTTTCCTATGACTTTGAATACTCTTGAATGGTCTCTGATTGTCTTGTTGGTTTTCTTTCATGGTTTTGGAATTTTTATTTCATAATTCTGAAGAATTTTTATGTCACTTTCGTTTTTTCCCTAAGCCTGTATGTACAATGATTTGTAATTGTTGTTACTCTCAAATCATTTTTGATGTGGAGAAGATTCAGCGAAAAAAAATATCGATTGTATTGCGGAATCATGCTGATGAGCACGTAACAATAGGTTTTTCATTTTGGTTTCTATTATGATTTTATGTTTTTAATTGAAAAAGAAAAATAAAAACAAAAATTATATAAATTTGCAAATCAAAGGCGTTAACTATGGAAGTTTATCGTTAAAGTAATGAAAATGAATTGTTGAATTGCAATTTGCTACGAATCAGCTTAATTTCGTCTCTGTTTTGACCATTAATGGTTATTCGTAGTCTGGAGGTTGCCAAATAAGTCAAATTATTGGACTGTAATAGGGCTCATTCTTTTTCGATGTTATCAAGGTGTACATACGTAACTTCCCGGTCTCTTTCAGATTGCCCGTTAGGTGCATTGTTTTTCAGGAGGTCCGCGGAATGTGTTCTAACAATGAAGGTCGAAACTTTAGCTGTTGATATCGACATAAATCAGCACTCTCAATTGCAACGTAGTCTTCAGAATTTCATTCGCTCTCTATTAACTTGGGTGTGTAAGGGATTGAAATTCCTAACGTGTATGCCAATTAGAGGGTCCGGATAAGCATTAAAGAACATGGAACTCAATTGGGTTTTTAACCCAACTTACAGAACGTCTAGGATCTTCTGACCATGAGCTTTACGAAATAATTGAAGGTGATTAGGTTTTTAACCGCATAAGCTTATACCATATAATACCTTCCTTGTAACGGGAGCTTAATTTCCGTATCTATTACATGAAATGGACTGCATTAAAGATTTTAGTCGGTTCTCGTACTTTCTAGGTTTGGGCATCTACTGCTCTGTTCAGTAAAGGAACCGAAACTTTACTATTGTCCCGTGGCCACTGTAATCGTAGTGTATTGTATTCTCGAATGCAATCACAAAAAAAAAACATAATATTTCATTAACTTTACGTAAATTTCTGTAATTATACAAAATGGTATTTTGTTAGCCGCTATAATGTTTTGTTTACGCTTTGTTTTAAAAAAATTTCCAAGCGATTAACTTGAATAAAGGCAGACAAAGTAATATAAAGAGATAAACAAAATAATAATCGTGTAACTCATGTACTTTTTCATATGATCTGATCGAAGGAAACGTGTTAACATGCGTCACTAATCGTGATCTCTTGTGAAGAAAAATAAAACAAAACAGAAAATAAAATAAAATTACAAAAATACAAAGATTTTCAAATGCAACAAAATAATAAAAATAATTGTTGTTTTTTTTATTTGTTTACAAAACTACAAATACAATTAATATCAATGAGTAGTTGAAAACAATTCGTGAAGAGGAGGCTCCTTTAAATAAATAAAAAAAAGTAAACAAAAACAAAAACAAAAAACTCCCCATTCACACACTGTTTAAAGGTTATAAATAATCACTTGAAATAATTGTATGTTGCTTCTTAAGTCTAAAATTACGCTTGTGATGCACAGTGTAATGATGTAAAAGTTAATTAATGAATTACTAGAATACATATCTAAAAGTTATTTTTCTTTGTGCTTAGCGGCATGAAATTCTTTCTGAGAACACGATTTTCTTCTTAATAGTCTGTTATACAAACATTTCTATTTTTAAATTGCTTACTTACGTAAGTCGCCGTAGTCTAGTAGGTAGTGTGTTGGCTTATTAGACGAAAGGCCAGGGTTCGAACCCTCGGTCAGACATCAAAATAGAAATATGAAAAAAAAAAAATATTTCTTCGGCGGCTTCCTCTCAGCAGATTTCTGGCAGAACTCTGAGTAAATAAAATTGCTATGAAAAGTTTCTCAAAAAACTGTCATTTGGAGTCGACTTTAAACTGTAGGTCCCGCCACTCATGTATAAAATTAACATACACAACATAAGTGGTGTGGGAAGCTAGGCCGTAATCCTGACTGAAGAGTTGTAATGGCCAATTATGTATGTATGTATGTACTTACGTACTTAATTGGTCATTGCAATCCTTCTGTCAGAATACGACCAAGCTTCTTATACCATTCACGTTATGCGTGTTAATTTTATACATAAGCGGCGGGAACTACAGATTAAAGTCGACTTCGTACAACATGCTCTTTGGAAAACTTTTCATGGTGATTTTATTTAACTCTCGGATTTTTGCCAGAAGACTGCTGAGAGGAATTCACCAAGAGAAATATTTTTTCATATTTCCACTTTCTTATGCTTAATAAACCAACACAGTATCTATTAGACTACGGTGAATTCAATATTAAAATTTTAAAAGTTTATTTAATTTTTCATTTTTCTTTTCTATTAATATTCAAAAATTTTTACAAATTCATTCTCGTAGTTAGTCAAACTCTAATTTCACGCTTAAACTTTGCTTAAAAAACTTCATGGTAAGGTTGAATAAAAAAAATTAAAAAATCTGGTTCTAGATCTGGTTGTACATTCTCTATTACAAGTTTAATGGAGACCGTCTTTCTCGTCCTTCAATTTCGAGTAACAATTTCTTGGTTTTAATTTAAATTTTTCAAGAAAACTAATTTTTTCGACCTTTAGTTAGACCGTAATCCTGAATTATAAGCTTCTAATAGCCGAACTGAATCTTAATTTAATAACTCAAATTGAAATTAAAAAAAATTTCAATATTTATGACCAAATTCGTCACACTGTGTGTCATTGTTTTGTTTCAGGCCTGAGACTAAAAGACATTCGCAGTCTTTCATAATTATATGAATTCATTCTAAATCAAACCCAATTGAATATGATTAAAATTTAAATATGAATTCATTTTATTTATTTAAATCTTATTTCGTTTATTTTTTATGTTTTCTAAGAAGTATTGCTAAAGTGAAAAAGGGCTTAAGAGAACATTTTTCAAAATATAAATTTTTTATTTCAAGCGATTACTTCTAAACTCTATTCTTGGTTTCGTTTTAACTCAAAATTCATTAAAGATAAAGAAATATTGAATGATTGAAAGCAAGTGAGCTGCATTGTCCTGTTCCTTGTTGGACGAACGTGACCACAATAGTCTAAGATATTATGAGCCTGGGTGTTCGAATACATAAGAAGATTTTTTTTTAAGTTTAGTCTAAGATATTATGAGCCTGGGTGTTCGAATACATAAGAAGATTTGTTTTAAGTTTACAGCATCTCTTTGTTTTATCGTCTGACTCATTGAGATTATTATGTATTTTTATCATACATAAGATACTGTTTTCTCGTCTTTGAATATTTTCCACATGAGAAGCAGGGGCAGTTCTTCTTCATAATGGAATAGAATATCACCACATTGGTTTTAGGTGCGAATTGTAAAGTAGAAGTTTGTAATCTAATTTTAGTTGTGAGTTTGTGCCTACTAGGCAACAAATTTCAAAAAGCTTTAACTTGTTATAGACTAATTTGACTTCTATCTGAAATTTGCAAGTCGATCAATATAATTGTCATACTGTTTTCTCTTTATAAGCGAGCACTGAGTGAATGTAACGTGTACACATTTTTTCATTCACTTTAATTCGCCCTATTTGTAACCATTTTTCAAGCTGGAAAATATGCGTGCAAAGGAATACACAGTCATCAGCAAAAGAAGACGTACTCAACGGCACGTCCGAATTATGATGCAATCCTGTGATACAATCTGCTGAGGAGGACGTGTGTAATCGTCGTCATTAACGACACACTTGCGGCCGATAATATAATTTTCTAACTGTCTGGCTATATTGAAGAGATATTTAGTTTTAACTTATGAATTCGTTCATTACGCCATAAGTAAAATGCAGTACTTCGAATGCCATTCTAATAATTGTTGTTGCTGATATTATTTGTAATAATTGTTCATTACAACCAATCAGTCAGGATTATGGCCTAGCTTCTCACACCACTTATGTTATGTGCGTTAATTTTATACATGAGTGCCGGGACCTACAGTTTAAAGAAGAAATAATTTTTCATATTTCGTTTTGATGTCTGACCTGAGCTTTCAACTGTGGCCTTACGTCTAATAAACTAACACACTTCGTATTAGACAATGGCAGCCACGTCTGGCTCAAAACATTCATTTATATTGAGATTCCAGTAGTCGATAAGTTTTAGAACTAAAATTTTTTTTAAATTATTAAACTTTTTCAAATAATTCCGGAACGCAAATTTGTAATTTTGCCATTTGTAGCATTATTATCGGTTACTAAAAACATTTTCAATCATTTGAATATCATTAGCTGTGGATAATACTTACCAATTTTTAAAATTATATGTCAGGCATTGTATTTTGTTTTTGTTTTCCGTTTTTTTCCTCTTTATAAAATATTTCATTAAAATACCACAATAAAAACAATAAAAACAATAATAACAACAATAATAATAACAACAAGAATAAATAATTGTTAATAAGCCGAAAAGGAGAAGAACGTTAGAGAATCGTAAAACAAAATGTTTTTTATTTTTAGAATTAAGAAAAGTTAACTTTCATTTTAAAAATGTTCAAAACAGTTAAGAACGAAACGCGAGAAAGTCAAGAACTCTTTCTTAAGGAGACGGTTGAGAAAACAAAATAAAAAACTCTCGAACACGAATAAATCGCATTAATATGAATTTAACCGTTAGAATACTGTTATTTTTATTAAGTCTTCGTTACACAAGTTCGCAGCAGACAAATGTGGTTTCATTCCTGTTGGATTTTTTGCAGCGCGGTCAAAACGATTTGAATTTGGAAAACCGGGATAATAAAATAAAACTCTTAAAGGAATACGATTTTATAGTGGTGGGAGCTGGTACAGCCGGTTGTACTTTAGCAGCCCGTTTATCGGAAAATCCGAAGTGGAAAGTTTTATTGCTGGAGGCTGGTGGTCCAGAAACTCTAGCAATGGACATACCGGCTATGGCTCATTTCTTGCAATTAAGTCCGGAAATAAATTGGCGTTATCGTGCCGAAACATCGGACAAATATTGTTTGGGCATAACCAATAATCGATGTAATTTCCCCAGAGGTAAAGTCATGGGTGGTTCGTCAGTGCTGAACTACATGATGTACACAAGGGCTAATCGAAGAGATTATGACCACTGGGCTGAATTGGGTAACGTAGGCTGGAGTTATAAGGATGTTCTGCCCTATTTTAAGAAGTTCGAAGGATCAACGGTACCCGATGCTGATAAAGAGTATGTGGGTCGCAAAGGCCCAGTCAGAATATCCTACACCGATTGGAAAAGTTCTATCGCGCATGCTTTTGTTAATGCCTTGCAAGAGGATGGATTAAAACGGCGGGATTATAATGGTAGAATACAACAGGGTGTATCCTATTTACAAAGTACCACTTACAATGCAATACGATGGAGTTCTAATAGAGCCTATTTGTATCCCATAAAGGGTAAAAGGCCTAATCTGCATATACGTAAATATGCCTTAGTTACAAAGGTGTTGATTAATCCCCAGACTAAAACCGCTTATGGTGTGATATTCGAATCCCAAGGCAAATCGTATCAGGTACTGGCAAGCAAGGAGGTTATTTTATCAGCTGGTGCCATAAATACGCCCCAACTGCTAATGTTGTCGGGCATAGGACCAGCCAAACACTTAAGAGAGAAGAACATTAAACCTATACAAGATTTGGCTGTGGGATACAATTTACAAGACCATTTTGCTCCTTTCGTTACCTTCCTTACTAATACGACCAGTCTTCATTTGACCGATTTCTTTGACGTGCGAAGTCTATTGGAATTTGGACGTAATACCGGACAATTTGGCAGCCCTGGTGGTGTAGAGGGCATAGCCTTTTACGATCTGGATCATCCGGTGTCGAAGACGGCTGGCCTGACATTGAATTATTTCTGATAAGCGGTGGATTAGATACTAATCCTGCTACTATACCAGCTTTAGGTCTCAAACAGGATGTCTATCAGGCCTTATATGGCGATATTATAAGAAACAATGCTAATGCTTTTGTTATATTTCCCATGATACTACAGCCACGCAGTCGAGGACGTATAAGTTTACGCAGCAATGATCCACATAAATATCTATTATTATTCCCAACCTATATGGCAGATCCTTATGATTTGGATATAGTGGTCAGAGGTGTTTTAAAAACCATAGATCTCATGAATCGACCTGCCTTTAAACGGATTAATGCCCGATTGTCCCAAAATACTATACCAGCCTGCCGTAAATATGGTTCCTTAAAATCTCGAGCCTATTGGGAGTGTTATGTTCGTCATTTGACTTTCACCATATACCATTACTCGGGTACAGCAAAAATGGGACCGAAAACTGACCGCTCCGCTGTGGTAGATCCACGTTTACGCGTCTATGGCATTAAGAATTTAAGAGTTGCTGATGCAAGCATTATGCCCAAACTTATAGCTGGCCACCCAAATGGTCCAGTATTTATGATTGCAGAAAAGGCTGCCGATATGATTAAACAAGATCATGGTTTTATAAGGTGATCATCAATATTGTACCATAAAAATACACGTGCAATGCAATCACTTGTGATAATTTATTAAGTGTTAGACAAAATTTACAATTAGTTTAATTACGATATTAAAAAATATAACATTGCAATTAATATCGATAAATTTAAATAATCGTTGTTTGTTTTAAAACAATATTTTTTAGTGAATTTTCTTAGAATAAATTAATTTCATATTAATTGAATTAAATATTACGATTAAATTTAATTTGAATTAATTAAATTGAAATAAATATGATACGATAACAGAAACAAACAAATAAATAAATATTCTAAGTGTGGAATCCTAAATGAATCCTAAGTGTGGTGGAATATTAACAACTAATACAGGATATTATAAACTAAATAGGGAAAGGACTAAATGTAGACGGAAGAAAGCTGGAAAATTTTACCATGTTCTTATGTGGAGTTAATGGACATACACAGTAAGCTTCATTCTAAGGCAATATCAGTGAATTTATAAAATTTTAATAAATTTTCATAGAAGTTACGGGTGCTATTTGTTGAGAATTCCATTTTCTTTAATAGATTAAAGGCTTTCAATTGTCAAGATAAAACAAGTCCATATATTAATACATTTAATCCTTTAAATGTTTAATTTTGTTTCAAAAAACTTTTTGTGCGTACTTAATTATTTTCCAGCGAACACGAGTATACTCGACATAAACGGAGGAAAACGTTTCTGCCTGTAAGGGTAGACTATTGTGATTAAAGATCAAACATTGCGTGTAGGTTTTTTAGAAAATATATATACTGCCCCGAAATATGTTTTTGCAACTTAATACAAGCTATTGTTCTAAATGAATGTTCTTTAAGACTAGTATACTCAACGTTATGCGAAAAATTTTAATTTAATTCTGACGAGTATACTCGACATAAACAATTAAAGGATTAAAACTTCCAGTTTCGATCGTACGATTTTAATGCATCCTAATAGCTTCGCTTTGAATACTTCACCGACCATGAGAGTACCCAAAATTCATCAAAAAAGCCTGTAGGTGAGTGCAAGTTTGCATGGTTGCGAAACTGAATCTAAACATTTCAAATTGATTTTATATAATTTAATTGAAAAAGCAGACTCGAAGGGGTATAGCAACTGTTTATCAATCACAACTGTCGGATTTTATATGTCAAATTTGTTTAATGACTTGTTTTTGTAACTTTGTGATTGCTTAACGAGAAGCTTAAAAAATTCGTGATGGCATACTGCCCAATGCTAATATTTAGTCTATATTTTTAAACAGTTTTTTTTTTTTCGAAATACTTTTCTTTATTTAAATCTAGTTGAGAAGAAATTGAAGACTACAGGTTTGACGGTCTAATAAGGTTCATTAACGGGTTAAAGTGGCTATGCTAGCGGCTGTTTGTCTATGGCTAGGTGTCGTTTTTCGCTTTTCTTACCGTTTCTTTTGCAATTCTGTACCGCTTTCTTCAACTTTCTTTTCCTATCTTCCTTGTTCTCTTTCCTTTTTACTCCTAATTAAAGGTTTCCAACGGAGGAACATGTCTCTGGGTAAATCCGTGAAGTTAAAATTTAATGCGGTTTGCTTGAAATAAATGTTTTTAATATTTGTAAGGCAATTTATCTCGTTAGCAAATCATTTACAATCATTTGCATATCAATGGCTGCGGATAATATTTAAACAATTTTAAATTGTATGTCAGTTATTGTATTTTGCTTTGTGCATTTGTTTTCGCTTTTGCTTTCTTTATAAAATATTTCAGGAAACTACAATTGAAATACAAAAGATAACGATAATTGTGACAGCAATGACTGCACTGCAACAATAATAAATAATTGCTCACTGGCCGAAAGGAGAAAAACGTTAGAGAATTGTAGAACAAAAAAAAATTTATTTTTACTACTAAGGAAAGTTAAATTTTATTCTAAAAACATTAAAAACAGTTAAGAACGAAACGCGAGAAAGTCAAGAGCTCTTTCTTAAGAAGACGGTTGAGAAAACAAAATAAAAAACTCTCGAACACGAATAAATCGTACGAATATGAATTTACCCGTTAGAATTCTGTTATTTCTGTTAAGTTTTCGTTACGCATTCACGCAACAGATGAATGCGATCGAATTCCTTTTGGATATTTTCCAGCGCGGTCAAAACGAGTTGAATTTGGAGAACCAGGATAATAAAATAAAACTCTTAGAGGAATACGATTTTGTAGTGGTGGGAGCTGGTACAGCCGGTTGTACTTTAGCAGCCCGTTTATCGGAGAATCCGCAATGGAAAGTTTTATTGCTGGAGGCTGGTGGTCCAGAAACTCTAGCAATGGACATACCGGCCATGGTTCTTTTCTTGCAATTAAGTTCGGAAATAAATTGGCGTTATCGAACCGAAACATCGGACAAATATTGCTTGGCCATGACCGATAATCGATGTAATTTCCCCAGGGGTAAAGTCATGGGTGGTTCGTCAGTGTTAAACTACATGATTTATACAAGAGGTAATCGAAGAGATTATGACCACTGGGCTGAATTGGGTAACGTAGGCTGGAGTTATAAGGATGTTTTGCCCTATTTTAAGAAGTTCGAAGGATCAACGATACCCGATGCTGATAAAGAGTACGTGGGTCGCAAAGGCCCAGTTAGAATATCCTATACTGATTGGAAAAGTTCTATCGCGGATGCTTTTGTTGAAGCCTTGCAAGAGGATGGATTAAAACGGCGGGATTATAATGGTCGAGTACAACAGGGTGTATCCTATTTACAAAGTACCACTTACAATGCAACACGATGGAGTTCTAATAGAGCCTATTTGTATCCTATAAAGGGCAAAAGGCCTAATCTGCATATACGTAAATATGCCTTAGTTACAAAAGTGTTGATTGATCCCCAAAATAAAACTGCTTATGGTGTAATATTCGAATCCCAAGGTAAATCGTATCAGGTACTGGCAAGCAAGGAGGTTATTTTATCAGCTGGTGCCATAAATACACCCCAACTGTTAATGTTGTCGGGCATAGGACCAGCCAAACACTTAAGAGAGAAGAACATCAAACCTATACAAGATTTGGCTGTGGGATACAATTTACAAGACCATTTTTCTTCTATCATTACCTTCCTGACTAATGCAACTAGTCTTCAATTGTCCGATTTTCTTGACGTACGAAAAATTTTTGAATTTGGACATAATATTGGACGCTTTGGCAGTCCTGGTGGTGTAGAGGGCATAGCCTTTTACGATCTGGATCATCCTGGTGTCGAAGATGGCTGGCCTGACATTGAATTATTTCTAATAGGTGGTGGAATTCATATAAGTCCTGCCAGTTTTCCGGCTTTTGGCATCAAACAGGATGTCTATCAGGCCTTATATGGCGATATTATAAAAAACAATGCTAATGCTTTCGTTATATTTCCCATGATACTACAGCCACGCAGTCGAGGACGTATAAGTTTACGCAGTAACGATCCACACAAATATCCTATTATTATTCCCAACTATATGGCAGATCCTTATGATTTGGATATAGTGGTCAGAGGTGTTTTAAAAACCATAGATCTAATGGATCGACCTGCCTTTAAACGGATCAATGCCCAATTATCGCAAAATACTATACCAGCCTGCCGTAAATACGGTTCCTTAAAATCTCGAGCCTATTGGGAGTGTTATGTTCGTCATTTGACGTTCACCATATACCATTACTCGGGTACAGCAAAAATGGTACCTGAAACTGACCGCTCCGCTGTGGTAGATCCACGTTTACGTGTCTATGGCATTAAGAATTTAAGAGTTGCTGATGCGAGCATTATGCCCAAACTTATAGCTGGCCACCCGAATGGTCCAGTGTTTATGATTGCAGAAAAGGCTGCCGATATGATTAAACAAGATCATGGTTTTATAAGGTGATCATTAATATTGTACTATAAAAAATACTCGTACATTAATTACAATACTAGAAAATTTAACGTTGCAATTAATATCGATAAATTTAAATAATCGTTGTTTGTTTTAAAACAATATTTATTAGTGGGCTATCAGAAAAAAGATGAATTTCATTAGAATTAAATTTACATTCTGCATAAATAAAATGAAAATAAAGACAATAATAATAATTATTATTATTGTTATTCTACAGGTATATAAATTGTATTTTTTTTGTGGTGATTAATATTATCAATTAGTGCAGGATATTATGAAATAAAAAAAGATAAGATGTGGACGGAAGAAGGCAAAAATTAATGGATATAAATTCTAAAATTTCAACGAATTGTCCTAGCAATAGCGGATGTGTGTACTATTCTCTTTAACAGACTTTTTCATTTCAGTCATCAGTCATGTCATCAGAAAATTTCATGGCAATTTTATTTTATGCACCATATTTCTGTATTCAAAACTCTTCCAGTTTTGATGTTTCGATTGTAAAGAAGGAAAAAAACCTTTTTTTTTTTTTGTATATTTTCGTTGAAACATGGACGGATCATAGGTTTCAATGTGCTGAAAAGCTTTAACTCAAGTGAGAGTGACTCTAAGGTGCTTGGTGGGAGTTGAGGTGATTGCGAAATATTTGTATTACCAATTTTATATTTTAACATAACCTATATTTAACATAACCTATGTTAGCTTTAACGTATGACTATTCTAAATGAAACAACAATGTAGGTGTGTTTAGAGTAATCTAATTAGATAAGCATTCACTTGAATATTCGTTTATTTGAAGGCTTTGTTATAAATAAATAGGCAAGAACAGAAATCATGGCAAATCGAAAAACGACTTTCAACTTTCCAACGTTCTTTTGTTAGACAAAAAAAAACAGACCAATTTTGAATTTAACAGAATTTTTTTTAAATATTGTAACGTATATATGCGTATGGAAATCGAATTAATTAGAAAAGCACATTTTTCTGCACCCTTTTTGGCGTTCTTTATTCAAAATACAGGAACTTAAAATCGAACTTCCTTAAGCATTGAAATAATTTAATTCTGAGTTAAGTGTACTTCATTTGATGTTGCTGCAACTAATTTCAAATATTATATGTCGCTTTACAAGAATATAATTTTAAATTTCAAGCATCAGTGTCAATAACTTCAATTGAGGCAAAGAATTTAGAAAATGCTCCGACCGATCATTTGGTTAATGGCCAACAGCATAAATAATGTTTCTGCTTCAACCAGTATCAGGCAATTCAGCAGTTTCATATCGTATTTTTAATGTTTTCAGCAAGAGAATAGCCGACAATTGATTTTTTTGTTTGTTTGTTTGTGTTGTAACAACTTGGCTAAAAGAAAAACTCGGTCAAAGACAACCACAACTGCTATTTTGTTATAAACGTTTGCCATAAAATCAACAATTTGTTTTTTTTTTACGTGTCTATACACAAGTTTGTAGTTTCAATTAAATCTTAATGTACGAAAAAAGCTTCTCTTTGCCAAATTCAAATTTAAAGCTTTTATTGCCGTTAGCTTATGCACGTTCTGTACTGAATTCTCTTACATACATACAGTGTAGTTGCAAATATAATGTGCAACAATCAAAACCAATGGTTAACATTTACCTTGACTGGAGTTTAAAACGCGCATTCGTACAGCGCTAAATCACTCAGGCAACTCTAATGACTGTGCAGTGCAGCTTGAATGACAAACAATTGAAATTTTATTTAATGGCGTCATTTGGACAATAATATATTGTTTGTGTGTATTTGTTTAGAACAATTATACGACAATGAAGAATCATTTAGCAAACACACTGACCAACCGACTATTATTACTACTACTGCTCGTATCGGTTGTTTTCGAAGAGTTCACGGTGAGTTAAAAAAAAAATTATTAACAATAAATGAGGGGGCATGATTATGATTTTTGTTTATTGAAAACCATGGTTATTTTTGTAAATAAAAATCCTTCTAATAGAATCAAAATTAAGCAACGTTTTAATATAATTTTCATTGTCTTTAGAATGAAACAAAATAATATCGTTCGTTACAAGGCATTATATTTTTTTGAACATTATTTTCAAAGAAATGCGAGGTCTGTTCAAAAAGTAAAGTGAATTTTTAAATTTTGCGGGCTACATAAAATCAATTTTTTTTATTTGCTACACTTGTCTCGAACATATATAAGTACCATAAAGCACGTTTAATTTGTTTGTTAGAGGAATAAATAAAACAAGAGTTTTGCGAGTTTGGCTATCGTTCTAAAAAAAAATAAAGAAGTTCCATCAAATTTTGTGAAAAAATGGAATTAAAAAAATGGAATCAAAAACACTTGAAATGTTGACAATGGTATCGGCAAGAGCACTCTGATTGAAAATAATAACCGATGACAAGAAATAGTTTCGAATTCTTTATCTATTCCGACGTTACTACGTAGTCTTATGGTCACATCAGTTACGAGTTAGAGGGGTAAGTAAGTCTTTAATCATGATCAGGTTTTAATTTTTTTCTGTATCTTATTTAATAGGTCATTACATCTATTCATTCAGGATACGACCTAATTTTTCACACCACTAATCTTGCGTGATTAATTTTATCCATGAATGGCGGGACCTAAAGGGGTTTGAACCACAACACTCTTACACTCTTACATTCATTTAAACGTTTACATACAAACATAGATTGCAGATAGTAGACAGCTTTAAGCTGTTAGGGGCATTTAATTGTTATAAAAAATTCAAAAAAAAAATTTTTTTTTCTTTATCTTATTCCTCATTTTTAAACTTAATTTTCTGAAAATTTAATTGTCTGATAATTTAATCTATGCTACCAACATTAAAGTCCATGTCGTCAGTTGAAAAAAATCTACATTATCGATAGTATTAGTTTGCAAACATTATAATGAAGGGTGTATGAGATTCCAAATATCCGAATGTAGGTCTTCGAATTAATAAAAGTTTAGTTTGATGAAATTCCTTTGTAATCGCAATAACCTTTTGCTGCAAAGTTCAATAAATACTCGAGTATTTTACACATTTTTATTATTTTTAATTTATTTTCTTTTTTTTTAAATTAATTCTTTAATTGCTTAATTATTTATTTGTTATTTCTACTATTGTCTAAAGTTTGATGTCAACAACTTTTTCTTGTTTTTGTTGTTTGAGTTAAGTGGTCCTAATACACATGTTTATACATTGTATACGATATACACAATTTTTAATTGTTTAAATAATTATTACTTACACATAAAAATAAACAATAATTAAATAATAATTCGTGGAGTATATGATAATTTTATTTTTCCTTTTTTCTACTACGTTTTTTTCTATGTAGCTTTAGTTATTGTAATTTTGTAGCTTTAGTTATTGCAATTTTTATTTAGTTATTGTAATTTGTCTTTGGTTTGTCTATATTCTCATAATTTCTTTGTTTTTATGTTACTGAAATTATTGTAAGTGTTTATTCTATCTGTCGTTATTCTTCTCTCACTACACCGTGCAGACCAAATTATGGGCCATTCATAATCATTCAAATTCACTCAATTTTGTGCTAAAGAGACGTACATTTTATTAATAACCCAGTTTTAAGTATTTTGATTAAATTGATAGCAATATGGTGTAACGTGTTTTCATTTTGATTTGACGCAAAACCATTAAACCCAAGTCAACGTGAAGTGAGTTTTTAATTATCATTAATGTCTTACAATAAATGTGTTTTTATAACATTTTAGTTCAGTAATAAACGTATGGCTACATGTTATACTCTTATATGGGCTTCAGAATATTGAAAGAGGCCTGAAAATCGCTGTTTTTTTTGTTCCTTGAATAATAGGTGTAAGCACGTGAGTTAAAATTATTTGACAAGCGAAATGGAATAACGGAATGCAAATTAAACGTTGCTTGCCGGAATTTGAAGGGTTCCTTTTATTGTGTTTATAGCAAAACTCAATAAGGATTGATGTTCTCACCTATTTTTTAGACTAATAAGAATGAATGTAATATAGATGGATCAACCATTACAGATGCATTTCAAGGAATATAAACCTCTATTTGTTTAAATAGTTTGTTGAGATTGGTAAACATTTCCAAGGCCACACAATACATTGGAGTTTTATTTCATTTCATTGTATCATCTTCATAATGACAAGCCATATTACTGGGATTCACAATGACCTAAGTTTGCTCTGTTACACTACAGTGCTGGTTTAAGTGTTTTGAAGACAAAGTAAACACTAAAGTTTTATTCTGAAAGTTGAACTAGAAAATTAAACAATAACAAAATAATATAGAAAGAAAAAAGAAAACAAACTACATAAAAACACAAAGTAGGCAATTATTACAATAACAAATCAATAGTAAGATTCTAGAAGTTGCCAAAACGAAAATGAATGAAGTATGAATAGAACAGAAAGTAACGTTAAAGTTTGAAAATTGGAACTTGAACTGTGATTTGAGCGTGTTGTTATCAAATGAAGTTTGTTGTTGTTAAATTTGCTTAAAACAAAGAATAGATTTAAATAAAAAATATGTAAAACAATAACAGATAAAAGTAAATTATTTCTTTTATTTCAAATTGCAATCCATTAAACGTGCATAAAAATGCAAAAGCGTTACGATATATTATTAAAAACAAAGCTAACAACAAATCTGCTATAGTCTTTCGCTTGTCGGCTGAACAAAAGTTAATTATTTGCTAATTTGCTTTAATAAAATTAAATTAATTATTAATTAAATCTAAATTCTTACATGATTTAATAAGTGTACGATTTACACTGGCAAGTAAAGCTTTATTTGGTGAATTTTGTAGCATTTGTCTCGACGTTGTGCACGACGTCTGTAAATCGATGTTTTTCGTTCCATAGGTCAACATTCATTCGAGCATCATCCACAGTTACTAACTAACCTGTGTTAAGCTACCTAAACTTCGTAAAAGCTGGAAGCCTCTCATGCCGTATTTGAGTGAATCCCTATTAGAGAATAAACTTGTTGATCGAAATATTAATTGCTTTGTGACCTTTTTTAACCAATTTGTGATTGCAATACTTTTGAATTGAGGTGAGCCTAAAATAAGAGGGTGTTTTTGTCCATTTCTAAGCCGCCTTGTACGTTAAAGTGTCATAAATGAACAGAACAAGTTTTATGGTGGTCCTCAAATGCAACTCGTACAGTTTCGTATATTTACAGTGTCATAAATATTTATTAAATATTTTAACTCTAAAAAATATTACATAATAATAATAAATTGTAAAAGAATAAATTGTAAATGGAAACAAATAACTCGTTTGTTTCAGGAAGTCTCACTAACTACACTCCAAACTAAAATTAATTCATTTTGTATTCATATTCAACCATATGAAGTGGTGACTTCGGTTTTCGAAAAACAAAATGAAAATGAAAGACCAACAAAATATTGTTGTAACGAATGTCTTGTTGTTATTGTTGTTTTTTTTTTTAGTAAAGCGTGTTATTAATAGGTTTTTAAAAAAATTTTGTTTTCTTATTTAAAAATTCAATGGCGGATTATCTGTTACATTGAATCGTTATAACTGGATTTGGATTTCTATAGAAAAATTCTTAATTGAATAAATAATTAATAAATTATTCTATATTTATACAATATAATTATTAATCTCAGTCAGTAGGTTAAGTCCATGCAAATTAATTACATTTGATGATGTAATAAAATAAGTTGTTAGCACGAGTTCATTAAAAAACAATTAATCGTAAAGGAAGTTAACGAATACATGTTACGCTACTCCACTATTAGCTCTTTGATTTCACTAGATTACGAACCGAACTTAGTTCACTGATCAGAGCTTTATTGCAAATCGATTGAAATTAAATTTCTTCTAAAACCAGTATTTTAAATAATTTTCTTAAAACTTAATTATCTTGGCTTGGATTTGAAAAAAGTTCGATTCGATTACGACAATCGAATTTAAAAAAATCAGCAGAACAAACCAAGTTTGCCACCATTGTTTATGATAGCGCAGAATTTAATTGATTGTAGCGAAACATGTCTGTAATTTGTTCACTATTACAACCTATTCTCTCACCACACCACCCTTGTTGTGTGTGTTGATTTTATTCATTAAGTGGCAAGCCGTACAATTTAACAATCTTAACAATAAATTTGAGGCATTTTTCATGGAATTTTTGCTACAATTCTGCTGAGAGAAAGTCGTCGAATAAATATATTTTTCATATTTCGTTTTGTTCGATATGAATGAACTGTTCATTGAACCGCGGTCTCTTGTGTAGTAAGACAGCACACTACCTGTTACGTAATGGCAACTTCTTACCAAGTGATTTTTTGCAAGTATGTACCACGAGCTACCTCTCTACATCCATAAAATACACTGCTTAAGTATATGCTTTACAAAGTTCGTATTTTAAAATCCATTACATTATCATAATGGGATAGATTTAATACCGAAGTTTGTCTACCACAATCACTGACAGGTTGTTTCAGTGTTGTAATCCCGATGTAAGCTCCAATTGCCGCAAGAATTTAATAAACCTCTGCGCTGCCAACAGCCTAAATTTGAAAATTAATGTAATAACCTGGCATCTTTTCTGCGAAAATACTGAAATTAATTCATTAAGAGTTCTCAACCACGTCCACAACATATTCTACTTCAAACTTTTCCTCCTTAGTTTTCCTCCATTCTAATCTAATATGGTAACGAATTGTTTGCATCTATAGGTACCCGCCTGCATTGCCACCAAATTGCTGTAAGCTATTACGCGTTGAGTATGAAGCAATATCTGGATTTTAATCAAATGTTTGTGCGCTCATATGTTATTTTCCATGATTAGGAAAGATAGGAGACGGTATTAAAAAATCTATCCTACCACCAATAGGTACCCGCCTGCATTGCAACCAAACTGCTATGAGCTATTGCATGCCTGCATTACCACCAGATTGCTATGAGCTATTACGCATTTAGTATGAAGCAATATCTGGATTTTAATCAAATATTTGTGCGTTCATATGTTATTTCCAAGATTAGGTAAGGTAGGAGACGGTCTTTAAAATTTAATAGAATTCTCAATCTGACGGTGTAGTTCAAAACAAATGCGCATTTATATTTGATGACATTGTAGAATATAAAAGACCTCACAATCATGGGTAGATCATTATGGGTTTGCCCTAATTTATATGACAATTTTAGCATAAATCTTATTTTTATTAATTCATTTTTTGTGTGCAGAACAGTATTTCGCAAAAATTTGTCCATAAAGTTTATGCCATTATTTATAAAAATATTTAGGAAATGAAAATTATTAAACAAAAATTTTATACAGAATTCCTTTGAATATTCTTCAACTAAATATTTACACACGGTTTGAATGTTTAAATAGTCATTTTGATTGATTCGTTTGAATAAGAATTGTCAAGTGCTACAACTTCCTAAATAAACTGTAGGATGATGATCAACAATAATGATTAACAAAGCAAATTCTTATGATTTCTAATAAAAAAAAATTAATTATTATTATTAAAAAAAGACAAAAAAAAAAACAAACAAGCAGAAACTGCATACTCATAAATGTGAAAAAATCTTTTAACAAATAATAGGTACTCGAATTAGCTGAAATAAAGCAAATTTACTTCCTTGTTAAATTCTTCAATTCATAAACAATCAAAAAAAAAAAAAAAAACAGACAGACATCTTAGTTCCAAAAAGCCGAGCAATTGAAGAAAAAAATATTAATTATTTTTTGTTTATTTTTAATAATTTATTTAACAAAAAAAGTACGTGTAGTTGTGTTATTTAGAAATATAATATCAATAATGGATCCATCGATTGATTGAATATTGTGATATTTTCAACAGTTTAATGACTTCTTAATCGTTTATAATTATTTCTTTTCTTTAAAAATAATTAAATAATTATAGGTTTTTTTATCTACAAAAACGAATCACAATATAATTGAATTATGTATTGAGGGTGTTTGTTTTTAATGCCCATAACAATGAGTTTCGATCGTTTCAATCGAACTCTTGGTTACACTGGCTTATTCTTTTTATTTTTGATTGTTCAGTTTAAATCATTTCAAGATTCGTGACAGGCGGTAGTGCTAATATTGTTTAGTACGATTTTCCATGCTGTAAAGACAAACAAGAATTGTAAATCTTCGTATCAAAATTTGCACTGAACGAGAGATGAGTTTCGAAAATTACATCTATTTTTTTCTACCAACAAGTAAGTGATGAATATAATCCGAGAAGAATGTTGTATGTATTATTGGTCAGTGTCAATGAGGATCGGGATATTTCAATTGTACAAGTGATTCGACCATTTGGCAGATTTGACGTAAGAATCTTAGTATGCAATTGTACAAAAGACAACTGCTGCAAGATCTAAAGTTTTAGATTAAAAAGTTTAGTTAAATTTATCTTTAGCGTCAAAGCTGATTTCGAGTTTAAAGGGAATGAGGTCTTGCAGTCAGGATTACGACCTAGCTTCATGCACCACTTATGTTGTGTGTGTTGACTTCAAAGGACAGGGTATAGAGAAACTTTTCATAGCAATTTTATAGACTTTCAGAAATCTGTTGAGAGTAAGTCGCTAAGAAAATATTTCGTTTTGTCACAAATGTCTGACTTGAAGTTTGAACCGTGGTCTTACGCCTAATATGCCAACGCACTATCTACTAGACAACGGAGTCTTAATAAACTAAACAAAACCAATCAAACCAGACAAACAGACTACAACAAAATGCACACATCGTACGGTAAACAGAATACGTACACACATATGTACGAAATTTACGAGAGGGGAACAAAACAAATATCAATAATCCAACAATAATTTAATAAAAAAAATATAATTGAACTATCAGACGTAAAATTAAAAGAGAAAAAGTAGAGGAGAGGTAAAGATGCACTGAGTATCGAGACGTATGTAAGTGAGTAATCAGTAACCGATAGTTGTATTAAGAAGAACGTGTTAAGTAGAATGCTATCAAGCAATGCAATGTTTGATCCTTATTAACGTGAACTA
Source organism: Sarcophaga bullata (assembly GCA_005959815.1). Taxonomy (NCBI): domain Eukaryota; kingdom Metazoa; phylum Arthropoda; class Insecta; order Diptera; family Sarcophagidae; genus Sarcophaga; species Sarcophaga bullata. Next base: position 436,933 of record QOCX01000089.1, read on the forward strand.
TCTAGAGAACTAAGTGATATATTATGCAAGTATCGATCCATTGTCTTGCTACCTGGCTGTACGTCGATATTACTATATTATAAACCCTTTTAATAAAGGTTCAAAAACAGCAAACATGACTTAAGACTAGGCAAAAGTCAGTGCTAAATCTATTTTACTCCATACGTGATATTAAAATATTGTAAATTTTTATGACAGCTTAATGTCTTTATAACGATGTGAGAATGTGTGAAGTTAATCCAGATGAAAACTTTCATATTTAATCATTTCCTCTTTCTTCCTCTATCTCGTGGCATTATCAAACGTTATTGTATACATATTGCATCTGTGTACACTGTACCTTATTTTTCATAACAATTTTTAAAATTAATTTACAAGCCATAACGAATAATTTCAAGAAACGCTTGCATTTTTTTTACGGAATTTATTTCAATTTATTTACAACAGTAATTACAACTAAACAATTATATTTACAAATCAAAAATATAAAGTAGTGGCGTTAAATTACAATGTAAACATATTTAAATTTCTAAGACATAAATAAATTAAATACAAACAAAACAAAAAAATAGTAATAATTGTTATATACTACTTAAGACTTACTTTACTAATCGCTAATGACTTGTAAAATTCATTAAATAATAATAATAACAGCAAGAGTAATAATAAAAGTATTTATTAACAAAAATGACTATTTCGTATGAAATAAAATACTACACAGACTATAAATAGTAATTAAAATTATTAAAAAATAGTTTTTTTTTGTTTACATTTTAGTTTTATGCTAACAATTTAAGGAATAACGAACGACAATAGTATCGCAAAACTTATGACACAATGGCAACTCTGAGTGTTTGTTTTGTTTTTGTAAAGCTAACATGCCCCCTGAATGTAATTATAACAAATAACAACAAAAAACAATAACAAGTTCTCAACCTTTGGTTAATCTGAGTACACTGAGGAAAAAACGCTCTTCTTTTTAACTGAAATCAGTTTTCCAATGCTAACTTCGATTAACGATTTTGTACTCGGGATTATGGAACCAATCCTCTTTAATGAGATCGGCTCCCTTTTCGCCAATCATTATAACGGGGGCATTTGTATTGCCACTGCTAATAGTGGGCATAATGCTAGCATCGATAACCCTTAAGCCTCGTATGCCATAGACACGTAAACGAGGATCCACTACTGCCTCGGCATCCCAGGCTGGTCCCATTTTTGCAGTGCCACATGGGTGATATATGGTCATAGATATGGTTCGAGCATGACAGTCTAAATATTCGTCTGATAAAAATTTAAATTGCTTGCAATTGGGCAATGGTTTCTGCCACAAGCGTGAGCCAAACTGTTTAAAAACTTTAGCTTCGGCAACACGCAACGCTATCTTAGCTCCTTCGACTAAAGTTTGAGCATCAAAGGGGTCATCAAAATAATTGGCATTGATTTTGGGATAATCAAAGGGATTGGCAGATCTCAATTTAACCCAACCTCTCGAACGTGGCCTTAAAAGTAAAGGCATTATGGTCCAGGTATCTTTATTAGCTATGGGATGATAGACTTCATTGTAAACCGACTCTTTTAAGCCCAATACTTTTTTCACACGTGCACCATTATCTGAATTGATAGAAGCTGGTGCCATATGAAACTGTATGTCAGGCCAGTCTATACTTCTATTTGAAAATGGTGTGTGAACAAATGCTAAACCTTCAACACCGCCCAAAGTTGTCATGGGTCCCCTTTCTCTTAGTACATATTGGAATGTTACAGCTGTGGGATTAAAACGATCCTGAACTATGGATACCGGTTTGTCAACGAGGAAAGATAAGCCACCCATACCCACATGATCTTGTAGATTTTCACCCACTGGCAAATCTTGCAAAACCTTAATGCCATGTTGTTCCAAGTGATTGCGTGGCCCTATGCCCGATAGCATCATGATTTGTGGTGTATTAATAGCGCCAGCTGATAGAATGATTTCCCGCTTGGCATGCACTTTCATTTTCTGACCATTCTTAACAAATTCGATTGCTTTAGCCCTCATGGTACCAGGTTCTATTATCACCTTAGTAACCTGGGAATTCATGGACAAATGAAAATTGGGTCTATTCCTTATGGGCCTCAAGAAAGCCTTGGCAGTACTACACCTAGAACCTCTTCTTATGGTTCCCTGGGCTATCATAAAACCAGTCTGAATTTCGCCGTTAATATCACGATTTTCGTAACCAATTTCTGTGCCTGCCTCTACAAAGGCTGCCACTAAAGGCGAATGCCACGGTGATTCCTGTACTGTTAGCAGCCCGCCCTTATTATGGTACGGATTCTTATTCAAATAGGGATTGCGATTATCCTCTGATTTTTTAAAATACTTCAGAACATTATCATAACCCCAGCCGGTATTACCCAAAGATTCCCAATGATCGTAATCATGTCTATTGCCTCGTACATACAACATATAGTTTAAAACACTGGATCCACCTAAAACTTTACCACGTGGCCAATTGCAGCGATTATTCTTCATTCCTAAACAGGCTTTATTCGACGGTTCCGTTTTATACTGCCAATCCAGTTTACTTAATTGCAAATAGGCAGCTAAAGAAGGTACATCGGATATTTCGTTTTCATCTGGTCCTGCTTCGATCAGTAAAATTTTCCAATTGCGTACTTCACTTAAACGATTGGCCACCACTGCTCCTGCAGAACCAGCACCCACCACTATGAAATCGTATTCGGCATAAATATTCGTTTGATCGAAAACTCTGGACTCTGGATCCACATGATCATATTTGTAGTATGTAATAGCCGCCAATATAAGCGGTATGAGCCATAAACCTGTGGTGACCACACCAAATGTAGACTTTATCACAGTCGTTATAAAAAGTAGATTCAAAACCATTTTCGTAAAACTATTTTAAAGTATTGTCTGTGAAGAATTGACGGTTTATTAGTATTTAATTTTGTTGTTGTTGTTTTTGAGTAAACGATTGATCTTCAGTTTCAGCCTCAGAACTTTTTTCGTTTCACCATTGTAGTAGAAGAGCGTGTCTTTAATGGAAATCTGTAAAGAAAATAAAATTCATTAAATCGCTTAGAGATTTTAAATAACCAGAGATTGATTGATTTAATATGATTACAAATCGATTGCAAAATCGATCACAATATATACAAAAAATTTTATTTTTTTATTCTAATAAAATCTATGAAAATTTTTAAAAGTTATGAAATTATAAAACGATTGCATTTTTTTCCATTTCAGGTACGTTCTCTAGGATAGGCTAAATGTATTTTAAAAGTACTATTAGACAAATAACTGTAAGTGTAAGTATATGTTGCTAACATATGTACATTAACTACGCGATAATATCGTAGACAATATTTTGTATAAACTTATGGACACACAAATTACATTAATGGTAATCGTTCTGATTGTAAAAATAACGGTTCATTGGTGGTTGAGAATTTGTAATATTAGTCCATAAGTAGTATCAATACAGATTTATCAGTATTTTGTTTATTCTCTGAAAATGTTATAACAGATTTCAATGTCAAGTTTGTTGATCACTTAGAATTGCTTTCGAAGTGTTGATTCCGTTGCTAAGGTGGCAAAAATATAAACGTTTTAATGGAGAAAAGTTGCCAACCCTAAAAAGTTTTGAAAATAATTTAACATACATACATAATTGGTCATTATAACGCTTCAGTTAGGATTACAATCTAGTTTTGTTTTTATTGTTTTTATTTACTCCAAGTTTTTTTTTCAGAAATATGCTTGAGAGGAAGTTGCCCAAGAAATATTTTTTCATATTTGTCTAATAAGCCAACACACTATCTACTAGATTTGTAATTTCAAAAGAAATTGACAGTTTAAAACGAACACAAGCAAAAAAGAATAATTCTTATGGTTCGAATATGTAGTCTTGATGCTCACATTTACTTAAATAAGCTACAGAGTTAAAATATCATCACTGACCTTAAAGGTAGAATTAGCCGAACGTTCCCAGAACGTACGTTCGTCTTAATCGAAACACGTCTTAATCAAGTTTAATATTTTGAAAATAAAAAGTTTCAGTAATCTTCGCACGGGAACCTAACTCGATTCACTAGAGTCAACAAATTGCATTATTCCAAAAAAATGTACGACAGGGGCCCAATGATGTCTACAAACCAAGCCAAACAGAGTATTTTTCAGAATGTGTTGGTAGTTATTGAGCTGCCTCTTACTGGACTTTAGATCATATTCGGCAATTATTCCTGTGCATGGCATTACCACATTTTACGAATCGTTTTTTATACAGTAAATGTTTACACTGTGAAAAACCAAATCGTGAAAAATTTACCCGGTACAGACATATATATGCCA
>QOCX01000089.1:441302-516152 GCA_005959815.1 Sarcophaga bullata
ACTCTACAATTACATACATAATTGGCCATTACAACCCTTCAGTCAGGATTACGGCCTAGCTTTCCCACCCCACTTATTTGGTGTGCTAATTTTATCATGAGTGGCGGGACCTACAGTTTAAAGTCGACTCCGAACGACAGATTTTTTTGAGAAACTTTTCATGGCAATTTTATTTACTCTCAGAGTTTTTGCCAGAAATCTGCTGAGAGGAAGTCGCCGAAGAAAATTTTTTTTCATATTTCATTTTTGATGTCTGACCGGGGACGAACCCTGGCCTTTCGTCTAATAAGCCAACACACTACCTACTAGACTACGGCGACTTCCTCACTTATTGTGTGTGCTAATTTTATGCATGAGTGGCGGGACCTACAGTTTAAAGTCGACTCCGAACGACAGATATTTTTGAGAAACTTTTCATGGCAATTTTATTTACTCTCAGAGTTTTTGTCAGAAATCTGCTGAGAGGAAGTCGCCGAAGAAATATTTTTTTCATATTTCATTTTTGATGTCTGACCGGGGATACGAACCCTGGCCTTTCGTCTAATAAGCCAACACACTACCTACTAGACTACGGCGACTTCTACAATTAGCTTTCTTAAAAATTTAATTTCTAGTTTGATAAACACAGACACTATTGGTCAGCATTTCTTTAATTTCTACACGGTTAACGGATTAACCGTTATTGAAATCTAAAGATTAGTGACTGAAACAAATGGAATTTTAATTATTGGTACAATTATGTCAAATTTAAAATTTATGTGCGCTAAATGAGATCTGACTTGGCTCTCTATGCAATGTTTTTTAAATTTTTATGTGTTGTTCGTGCTTAACATGTGAAAATTTAAATTAAAACAGTTAAAAACATTTAAAGTCCTTATTAAAAAATAATTTCTATTGAAATTAAATCGACATAAACTTTTTAATTATTTCAATTATTTATAGAGAGTAATCGTTGTATTCTTATTAGGCGAGAAGGCATTATTTCAACTCCAGGTCAGACATACAATCAATTAAAACGGTATATGAAAAAATATTTCTCCAGCACCTTCCTCTCAGCAGATTTCGGGCAAAAACTCTGAGAGTAAATGAAATTAAATTGGCACGAAAGGTTTCTCAAATCTGTCGTTCGGAATCGACTTTAAACTGTAGGTTGTCCACCACTTACGGATGAAATTAATACACACAGCATAAGTGTTGTGAAAAGCTAGGTTTTGAATCGTGTCTAATGGAATATATAAGCAAGTAGCTTGGACAGTACGTTTAAAAATATGACATTTACACTGGATTTCTTTCAAGTGTTCAATTCTATAATCGCTTCCGTGTAATGCTTAGTCACTATAGAGAAATTGCGCCTATTCCGTAATATAAATTTCTTAACGTATTGAATTTACATAATACCGTGGTTATATTTTGTCTAAGTATAGTAATAATAACACAGCGTCTTCTGTGAAATAGCATTTCACACTGTAGTCACACAGTGGTAACAAATGCTACCAGTTTCTGTATTATCGAAACTAAGGCACCCTTTTTATGTTTCAATTTATTTAACCTTTATTTGATAATTTCCTTTTGTTGCAATGAGGGTTTAAGTTGAAATTAAAATATTTTTTCATTAGAAATTCTTGTTAAAATGGCATTAAACTTTATCTAAACAGGTTTAGGATTACCGGCCATAGTTACTGATACTGCAAACACTATTAAGTTGCTCAGACACCCTGAGCATATCTAATTTTTATCTTTTTTATATTTGTATATGAAAATTCTGAATAAATTTTTGATAATTTCTTAATTTATCTGTATCTGCTTTAGCCTTAATTTGTATTCAATATGAAGTATTATTTAAAGCCGGTACATTTCAAGTTTATTGGGTTAATTATTTCATTAAAGGAATATTCTTTTTCAAAGTTAAGGTTGTTAGAATATATTTAAACTGAAACTAATTTTAAAGACTATTTTAGAAAATAGAATAACAAAAATTAATAAAAAAAAAGTTTATTAACCTCTAGGTGGAACAATGGTAGCCATCTTGGTATCACAGATGAATTTATTTACAAATTAATTTGTATTAAAATTGTTAAACCGCTGGTTTTATATATATTTAAATCTGTATTGTATATTTGTAAATACAATTTTTGAAAAGAATCGATTTGAAAAATAACGGAAGTATTTCGTTTTTTTTGTTTTTTAAAATTTTATCTTTGAATTCCAAATATTGCGGAAGTAAAACTATAGAAACTCACACTTCGAATATTAAACAACATATGCTGCTGCGTGTCATTATCACTTGACCCAGTTAATTAGCATTTTTATTCAGATTTTAAAACCGTTTTGTTTTTTTTTTACTTTGTTTTGACCATAATTTTCTTAACATATTCGAAATAACCTTTTCAAAGTGTGTTTTCCTAAAGAGACTGTATTTTAGTTGATGATTTTTAAATTTATTTGGTATTGATTTGATGTCTATAATATATCACAAACTACAATACATTTTTTTTTTGTGTATAATTTTTCCTTTTCTCTTCTTTTTTTCTCTCGCTCATAAATATTATCCGATTAATTTATTCTTATGTTTTTGCAAATAAATCTAAAAAAAAGAAGAAAAACAAAATCAATGAACTTTTTGTTTAATTTCGTGTAGACCTCTCCTCATACATTAATTTGGTCACGTACTACCCGTACGAGTACAATGTACTTGGAGATTGATGTGCAGATTCTTATTGCGGTGGTAATGTACATATTTACGTAAATAATTCCTTAACGGCCTGTAGGAAATTCAAAATGAAAGGGAGAATAAGTTGAAATAAATGTTAAGATTTATATTCTTTTTCTTTTTACTAATTTTTCTTAACTACAAGACACATTAAAAAATGTATTTCAAATCTTAGGTGTGCAAATCTAATTCTATAACAGTGAAGGCAATATTTACCACCGGCATTTAAAAAAGCCGGTGATATCATAACATGCCTCAATTAAGTCACTATTTAGCGACTCATTTACATGCTGATTTATTTACGAGCATTTGGGATTTCTATTTGGTCACTGGAAACTACATTGCAAATCCAGTTTTTAAGAAAAACAAAATCTAAAAGTTTTGAGGTGTGCCTGCCTACCTAGCAGAAGACAAAAGACAGAGACATCACACAAGTCTTTTAATCAACCTTGAAGAGTGTTCTAAATTAAAATCTTCTTTTATAATAATAACCAACCAATAATAAAATATTTTATATGGCTAGTATTTTTCTTTAACAAAAATAAAGTAAAAGAGAATCTTTCAGAGCCAAAGACGACTGTGTTATACCTTATCAGGCGATTTTAGTTTTTGAATGATTAGCAACAACTGATTTTTTTATTCGTATTCATATTATGATCTATCTTTAGAAAATTTACAACAGATTCAAAGAACACAACAAAAACTTTAGTTTCTTAAGCATAATTTCGTTTGGAAAAACATTTACAACGAAGTTACAAGAATTTAACCACACTTAACAGAGATTGTCCCTGAACCATAAGTATGCTTTGATAATAAGATTTGCTTTGGAAAGTGAAAGTATGACTGAGAATGAGAGCTTTCTTCTGTACGTGTTACCAATATAATGACAAACTTAAATGCTGCTGTAGAGTATTAAAATTGTTATTGTGCTATCCAGAAGAACAGAAGCGATTTTCAATAGAAACTGAGACATTTAATTGCGGGTTTTGCCATACATTCACTGCACGTACTGAATAAAATTTAAATAAATTTAAAAAACTATGAACCCAGGTTACTTGAAAAAAAAATGCAAAAACAACAAGTTCCACAGATCAGTGGGATTTTTATTTTGTTTTGATATTATTTTGAATGAATGTGATTTATTGAAATTTAGTTATAAAATATTAAATAAATGTTTTAATTCATATTCATAAATCGATGAGAACAAATTCGCATAACACTAATTTATGGAGTTTCTAGATATTTTTTGACTAATCGATATTCAAAGAATATTTTCAAAACATCGATTTTTATCGATTAAATTTTTTTTGTAATTTTTGTTTTTAAAATTCATAATATTGACGAAATTTCTTTGTGAATACAGAATATTTTAATTTATTTTATAATTCCTAACTAAATACATATTGAATTTACATACCGTATTTCATAAATATCGTATTACTTAAACAAATTGAAAGCATTCGGGTGTGACATATGGAAATTTTTTATTTAGTTTTATTTTTGTTTTTGTACGAGAAATTAAATAAAAACAAACTATTTCTTGCAAAAAAAGAAAAAATAAACAGCTGAGTACTAAAAGGGTTTTTAAGTTATTTAATGGTAGTCTTTACTCTTTAAAATGTACGCTTCTATTCTTGCTAAATACGATAAACATCGAGCTTCAAATACTACAAATCATTTGGTGCAATTTTAGTTATAACAATTAAAATTTTGTTTATTATGCCTCTTGGAATTATGTTCCACGATTAAGCCCTGGTTAGCCAAACGTCCACAGAACTTTAGGAATGTACGTTGGTTTTTAGCATATAAAGAGCATTGTAAGTGCTTACAAAATTACAAATTACGGTTCGGTAATCGCTCATTGCTTTTCGTATTCTGAAAACGAACGTACGTTCCGTGGACGTTTGGCTAACCAGGGCTTTAGTTGTTGTTATTTTTTCAACGTACGTTTGCACAAGCTCAGTTCTTAAAGAACATATATCCAGCGTCCGGCTTGTTGATGCTTTCAAGTTCATTAAGTACTTTTGACTTCTTTTCAGTATGGGTTCCTACTTGCTTAAGTTCTAGAGATTCACTTCTCGTAAATGTATGGTGTAGGGCCAGTACAGCATTTCCCTGACACTGAGGTATCTATTAATGAATATGTGTAGTTTTTTCGTGATTTTATTCGAAACTAAACGTTTTTATTTCTATACATTCGCGAAGAGTTTTAAGGTTATTTTGAACATTTACGCGTACTGCTGTTAGCATCTGTTAATTTTAAAAATTTTCTAGATATATTAGTTAAAGGCATTTTATAAGTGTAAACAAATATCATTTGCATAATTGAAATTCATTAACTGGCGGAGGGGACTCAATTTAATTAATTTTCTATCTGAAGAATAGGTGAAGAATTGGATTGGGGCAGAGCATTCTTGTTTTACACCATCATCGGAATTAAATGGTAGACTAATTCCCCATTCTGAAGAACTGGTCGTTCCGAATTAGCATCGACCACTCCATGTTTATCAAATTAAACACTAAAATTTGTAACAACAATAGACTCGTTTGTTTATTAGAAAAGTTATACTGAGGCCGCTAATGTGTTAACCATTCCAAGAGAGGTTCTCAGATTAGAATACATTGGTTCGAAATATTGAAAATGGTACTGCTGTAAATGAGAGTGTTGTGTCAGCAACTTCATATTTTACGATCCAATGCGCCGAAGAAATTAATATCGAATGGTTCAACGTATCGAATTTCAGCATTTAAAACCTGTAATTAAATTTAGCGTGATGAAAACACAAAATTTAAGAAAATCGTAATTAAAACCGACTTCAGTGTTATCATTATCGTCATATTATTGTGCGTCTTCGTTTTTAATTCGATATCTAATAGTAACACCTTTTGGCTGAACCGTAAAACACCTTCTTTTTTAAAGTAGCTCAAGTTTTTGCAAATCAGGTTTCTTAATACAGAGAAAAACAAAAAACAGAATAAAAATTAAAATATTAATCAGTGAGACAAAGTCTAGTCTAGTCTCATAGATGAATGATTGTTGAAATCCTCAAATGACTGGCAAAAATATCTTTCGAGAAGATTTTGCTTGTTTTTGTTTGAATGCAAAAACATGGTAGAAGACGAAGATTAAAATTCACAATTATTTAAAATAAACAAAAATCTAAAATAGTAAGAACCTATAACAAGACAAGACATAAACATAAAAATATTCACAATATTTATGAACTTTTGCAATTTTTAAAGTCATATTCATCAGTCGAATACAATTCATTTTGAAATGTGTTCCTTAACAAAAGCTAATATTTTGTATTAAACAAGTTCGGAATATTTGTGTTAATAAAACTTTTATTAACAATAAAATTTATTAGGAATTAATCGTAAAAAAAATATTAAAATTTTGGCGTGTTCTTCCGGTCTGATTTATTATCCAAATCAATCACTGTTTAACTAATTAGGTTGGAAGGTTGAGTTAATTTAATATCAGTCTAGCCATCTATGGTGGTTATGTAAAACGATTGAAATTTCAAGAATTCAAGAACACAAAAAAAGAGTGCCAGAAACCTTGAAATCGTGCCTACGAATGACTATGTTAACCTTATAATCAAATTTATCATACTTTTAGTGAAGGTAGAAATCAGATCTGAGTGTGGACAGCTGTTTCTACTGGATATGCTGACTTAGTAAGATGCTTCTAGTGTAACGAGCATTGCTAGATACACGATAATATTATTGGTTACAATTCCCATATAAAATAAGGAAGTGTTTTAGAGTAAAACTACTAAGTTTGTCTATAATTTTCAGTAATGTTTGGGTATATACATTCTTCTTAGTTTAATTTTCATACATATTTGTCATTTGAATGGACAGAATTAAAAAAAAACACCGTTGATGGACCAGTCTCCAAATTTTTCACACGGTGCAATTTGCCGCATATTTTGTCTTTAGCACATAAAATATATTTGGGTCTAGACGCGCTCATTATGAAGCACTATGCCATTATGAATTGAAATTAAGAATTTCGGTTTTTAATTCATACAAATCCAAATGAAATTGAGAAATATTAATTTTAAATTGAGAAAATTCCAGAAATTTAGAGCAGATTTTTGAAACATTGTAGAGTGGTGCATAGCTCTTATATAGTCTATAGTAGGTGTATGCTTTTGATGCGTTAATAACATATTCTAGTAAGGTAAGCATATGCTTTACTACATTGTGGTGATTTTGTTTTCATCTTAGATTCAATGAATATATGTTTGATTTTAGCAATATAGATAGGGAGTTGTTAAAAATAGTTTACATGCAACTCTGCCATTCATGCGTTGTCGAGTTCTAACGGTTATCCATTTGATTAATGCCTAATGTACGGAGTTCAACATGAAGGCAATCATGTTTCGTACGTAAGCTGTACCTTTTTCCTTATAAAGTTAGGGTTCTACATATTTCGTGCAGAGTATTCCTCAGTGTGTTGGTTAAAAGCTGTTTACTAAACACTAAACTGTTTACTTTTCGGCTTTTTCACTATGGATTAGTACTGTTTTTTGTTATTTACCCTAAACACCAAATTTTGTTACCACCTCTTTGCATGGATATTTCATTCAAAAAGGGTATCCTGGTAGTCTAGTGGGTAGTGTGCTAGACTATTAGTGTGAGGATTGGGGGTTCGATTCCCAGCAGAGATTCTGCTTTGTTTACACTACACCGAACATGAGGAAGTAGTTACTCAGCTCGTAAATAATAAAATATATTATCTTTGTAATAAATAAGTAAATAAATACATTCAAATATTTAAAAGTAAAATCATTTCTACCCAGTTATTCTTTAATTTACTGTTTCGATAATACAACGGCGACCAGTATTAGAATAAGTTTTTTGTACTCTTGTTGTGCAATAAATCATCCAGTAATTATTTTTTAAGATTTAAGGTTTGGACACCATTTAGACTAAAATTACTTAATTCACTTGGAATTTATAATTTATAATTAACTTATCAGATTCATGTGAAATATTCTTAAATTCAACTTGAATTCTGAAATGTTCTCAATTTTAAATTGGATTTCTCGATTACATTGTGATATTTCTTGTTTTAATTGACAAATGTTGTCCCGATCAAATTCTCGATTCCCAATTATCGTCTTTTCTGTTTAATACAATACACTCGTTTATTTAGTCTGGTACTTTGTACTTTAACAAAATTATGTTCACGCTTAAAAGTATGCAATAGTTTGTATGAGATACAGATTAAAGTTGATTGACTTTAAAAAGTCGTTATCAATCTGTATTGCATACATTGGGGATATTAAATTAATTCGTTTAACCCATTAAGTTACCAAGGCCACCGACGACGCACACAAAAACAAATTCAGACATTCTTCAATCAGAAAGAAAAGACCTTCCAACACACAAACAACCCGCATAAAATGTTCTTAAATGAAAATGGGTTTCGATTTCATTTATATAAATCGGATACGAAAAAACAATGTGCGAATTAATGTCCAACGTTTGTTTTTTGAACGAACAAACGAGTTTTTCCCACCACCTCAGTGTGTCAAGATGGAAAAAAAAATTTGTATAAACTCCTGGAAAATCACTAAAAATACAATTTTTAATAATTAATTAAAATGAAATTATGTTTATTTAGTTTACAATAATTAATTAAGTTACATTTTTTTGACAACAAAAATAATAACCAAAACCAGAATAATCTAGGTGACTATTTTTTTTTGGTTAGATGTGGCAACACTGTCAGTAAGTCTAAAATACTTTCATTCAATCCACCCAATTTGATGAACAGGGTAGTAGTAAACGTTGTTATCTTATAATAAATACGCAATAGAAATAACCTTTTCGAATTTAAATTGGTTCAATATCAATCATTCCGTACATAAATGTTTGATCATTATATTCGTGGTAAACTAAAATTGATACAGACTTCGGTCATATTAATATTATCCATCTCATCTTCCTTGAGCATGTTAGTGTTCAAATTAGACATAATACAATGTATTTTAGCTAATATAACTTTAAATATCTAATTTAATGAAATAGGCCCTTGGTAACATATAACACATAACACCAAATTAAATAAAATTATCAGTTGTTGGGTAAGAATATTCTTGTATTTTTGAAAATTATTTAAATTTAATATTTTGTGGATTCGTTCTTCAATATCTAAAAAAGAAATCTTTTCAGTTTAAATTTCAACAATGAAATTTGAATTTAATGTTCTTCTTTCCCTTACTCCTCTGTCATTTTGTACATACATTATTGACGTTTACATATAACAAATGTAAATAATGCAATAAATTGTCATTTGGTTGACAAATATACATGTCAAGTATTGCGTTTGTCCAAACATTTGCAAAAATGTCCAAACATTTGCAGACACATTCCGCTGTTGATATTTAGATGCAAAAGAAATATCTGTCAACTGTTATGACCAAATGGTTAGCAGAGAGAGAGAGAGCGAAGTCAATCAAAACAGAACAATAATCATTGAAATGTAATACTAATGCAACAATGTATTCAATTTCATTCATTCATTACAGGTTTGAATGGCTAGAAAACGTTTCCACAAATTTACGTTTGTATACGTATGTTACAGGTAACGGATCAGGAGTAAGAAATGCATTTGTAAACACCCTACCTACTTTACATGGATTAATATGATTATTTTGTCATTATTGACACTGGGTTGACGGATTTCTGTTTTTATACAGTTTTTTTTTCGAGTTTCTTTTTTTGCAGTGTATATTTTTTTTTTGTTGGTTTCAGTACTTTAAGAAATAATAAACTCTGCTATCAATCTTATAGACCTATTCGGAAAATTAATTAAAAATTTCACTGCTGGAACGTAAATAAGCTTACAATCAACGAGTTGCTTTTTTTTGTATCATAGGATATCACATAGCCGACCTCAATCAGTTGTAACTTTTCTGTGCGATATTGTCTTGCCTGGTGGTGTCTGACAGACACCAAACAAAAACTTGCAAACTAGTTTTCTTTAATGTTTTTATTTATTTCTTGGGTATATTTTTGGTGACTGTCTTGTCTTTCTTTTTATTATTTTGCACTTTATCCGGTTATGGATTTCGATGTTGTGAATATGTGTGTAGGTATGTATATTATATAGAGTGACCTAATTTTATGGCAAAAAGTGCCTCATTGATCATGTATACGACGATATACATTATTTGCATACTATTTGATTTCATAAAAAAAATATGATTATGGGGGATTGATTTGGTTTGATTTTCATTTTACTTGTTGTAGTAAATAGGTTCTACAGTAATTTGGTTCAAAATTCGAAACTATGCAGAAATAATTGAAAACTATGTGACCGAAATATTTGTTTTTTTTTTTTTTTGCAGCAATAGATTTTTCCGGAAACAGTAAAATTTTGGAAAATTAAAAATTTTTCCAAAGAATTTTCTTTTCAAAGAGTTTTCTTTCTTGTTTCATAATGTGATTTTGTAGCCGCTTAAAATAAAGATTAACCATTTACAGACTACATGTGTTAAGATTTCTCGGGACTACTTACTTAACTCCTTAAACTTATACTTTCCAAGTATTTGAGAAAGTATTACAAACCAATTAAAAGTAATTTTAAAAATAAATGTGGTATACAACAATGAAGGCAATGGATATAAAATCTCACAGTTTATAGTTTTTTCTTTATATTGACTTTTTTTCTTTAAAGGTTTGAACGATTTGCAAGTAAATGACTCACCTATTTGGAATTAGGCGGATAATGCTCTATAAGAAAATTTTTTACGTTGCAGATACCCTCGCTTACTATACCCTTTTATCTATCTCTCTCTCTCTCTCTCTCTGTTTTACCTTCATTACTGACCATTTTATCTCACTATTTTGTACCTTTAGGACCATCACAATAGGTCAAAAGACTTTCAGATGAAATTTTTGCCAGACTACAAACCGACCTCCCAACCTATTCTTCTTTGTGTAAACTATTAAAAATACATCAAGACAGTTTCTCTAGACAAACCACGGAACGTTGCCAATTATTCAAAAGAACTTTTTAAAACTAAAAGCATTTCTGTCTTCTGACCAATGTCTTACAGCGTATTATTTCATTATAGAAAACTTGTTTTGATTTGCATTTATTTATTGATCCAATTTGAAAACATAAGTATCCATTATCTTGATTCTTTCTATATGTATCTGATCAATTTATTTTCGTTATGCGGACTTAATTTTGGAGATCGATTAAGTTTATTAACCAAAAACTTTTTTAATACTCTTATGGCTTCTTACATTTCGTTGTAAAGTTGTGTAGGGCGCATTAAATCGGAATGTTTTTGATACCAAGATAATATTATTAGATTATATTAGAGAATATAAAAAAAAAATCGGTTTTTAGTAGTACTCTGTATAACCAGAATATTGTATATTCGAATCCGTTTTGGTTAAGGGTAATAAGGACAACTTTAACGATCAAGCTTTAGTGTCGTCTACAGTAGTTTATGTAACTTTTTAAGCATTTAACATTTGAAGTATTAAATCCTAGTTTTATTTAATTCTTACAGTCATTTCTTTCAGTATTTTCAAGCCACAAATTTTTCCAAATACAAATTACTTCATCTTAATTTATTACAGCAAATCTATCAAATTATTTTCGCATGTGAAATACGCTCCTTAAAACAACTGCCAAACCATCTCTCATTCTACATGACAATCATGAGTGATATCATGATTTCTTGTTGGTGTTTGTTCATTAAGGCAATGTGGTTAAACCCTAAAAAAATGGGGTCAACTATCCAGCTAAAGGCGTTGCCAACACTATTACCAATAATAACCAACAACAGCAACAACATAACAAATGAAGTCATTTTTTTTAACATCCAAAAACAAGTTGAGAAGCCAACTTTACCTACAAACGTTCAACCGAACACTTTAAACGAGTGTATATGACAGCAAAAGCAGCGTTGACCAACGACCTTGAAAAAATTTGTAACCAAAATAAACCCACAAGTAATACAGAAAAAATCGAAGTCATAAAACAAATAGAGAAGACATCCAAGAAGAAAACGAAAACGAAAACAAAGATAAAAGCGAAAGTCATAACAAAACGAAAAGAAAAGTGATAGGTCCCCTTTTGCCTAACAGGTACAAAATAATAAAACAAACAATTGATGTGTAAAGAAAACAGAGGGAATACGAAGAAGATTCAGAAGCACATAAAACAACAACAATAAAAGCTATCAAATAAAGAAGAAATAAAAACACAAAAAGGCAAAACCCCAAAGAAGTAATGAAGTAAACAATACTCACAAACATATGTCTAGTTAAACTCATGCATACATACTGTGGAAGTACATACCGTAGTTGATTTAAATGTATTTGATTACGTAGTTAATATTTAACAACAACAACAACTAAATTATATGAAAAACTAAACAACAAATATAAAAAAAAACGTCAAAACTATATTAAAATTTTAATTTTAAAAACGTTTATGGAAGACGTATAAGCAGACGATGGCTACTGGGCGATTTGATGCAACATAATGTAGGCGATAGCATACCATAAAATGAAAAGAAAACAATAATAATAAAAATAGTTAAACAAGCTACCGGTCTTACAAAGCCCACTACTAGTACCCTACAATTGAAAATATTTTTTCGGAAGCTGTCGGATAAAAATCTGTGGCATTATATAACGTGTTTATTCTCTCAGACTCAAACGATAAATAAACTAAAAACCCTGCAATGATTTTCAATCAAATTCAATGCTGGAAACTTTTTAAAACAGAATTCCTTTATCACTTACGGTTAGAGTACGTCCACTACCCTCTTTGTAAACTTTAGCTGCAATGATTCTCCATTTTTGAAAGGCAATTATTTCTTACTTTTATAAGTAATATGTAAGCACCATTATCTTACTGAACCGTTAGTTACCGTTAGCATTTGAAATTAAGTTTCGTTGAGGATTTCTTTCATAAGTTCGAAATTCTTGCTGGTGGCTAAATGAAGCCATTGGGAAACTTGAAGTTGTAAGATAGTGCACTTACCCCACACCATAACGCTTTCTCCACATATACTTCGTTTGGAATCGAATAACGACTGCTTGGTCCTGATCGTGTCAAACAAGGGAAGAATTCTAGGCTCTCTAAAAAATACTTTTTTTTCGTCAAAAAATTAAGTTTTTTTTGCTTTCTTCAGTTCATGATATATACTTTAGATAAATTCAATACGTCTCTGTCTTTGGTTGTCTTAGTTAATCATGCTTGAATTTAGTTCTTTTTCTATTTAATCGAGAGGGTAGCATGCACAATTAGAGCATGATCGCATGATATATTTTTGGTGCAATTTTGACTCTGCTTTTTCTGCCAATTTTTTTTTGTTGTAGTCTAATATGTATTGTTTAGGCTTATTAGACGTGAGGCCACGGCTCAAAAATATTTCTTCGACAACTTCCTGTCAGCAAATTTTTGGCAAAAAGTCTGAGAGTATTAAAATTGCCATGAAAATTTTCTCAAACATCTGTCGTTCGGGACCACTTCAAACTGTAGGTCCCGCTACTCATGTAGAAAATTAACACATACACATAAGTAGTGTGAGAAGCTAAGTCATAATCTTGGCTGAAAGTTTGTAATGACCAATTATGTTATGTGTATTGGCTCTATGCCTACATAGTTCGCATGCAATATACCTTCAGAAAAATTTGTAAATTTAGATGTTGGATGTGGAATTTAGATGTGGAGTTACAAATCAATGTTTTATTAGCGGTTAAGACTTCCATTTGCTTTTTTTCTTCACTTGACTTCTGTTTTTTATTTGACTCTTTGTTTAGAACATCTTATTATATTTATGTAATTAATTCTGATTTAAAATTTTGTTTAAATAACATTTAACAATTTATGACTATGAATAATATTCCAATATGAACACCGACCATCAAATCATTACATGATCCATCTGTACAAAATTTTAGTTTTTGTTTTTCAACTCTTATATGATCATTAAAGAAAATTATAGACGAATAATTGTATTAAATATTTTTTTTTTGTTTTGTTTACTCTAATAGAGTAAATTTAAATCATTTATGGCATAATGGTCGTTATAAAAAATGAAATAAGGAAAGAAAATATAAACAAATGAATAAAATTGTTTTCGTATACATGATTACAATAGAATTTTATAATTAAAAACAAAAAAGAGCAAATTAAATTACCCTAGTCTAGTACAGCTTTTTTTGCTTTTTTTTAAGATAGTTCTAGTCACTCCAATATTTAAATCTTGAACACGATCTGCATGTTATATTTAGTTAATACTTCTTTTAACATTATGTCTATTTTCTGTAATTTTATTTATTTAAAAGCATTCTGTTACAAATTATAAAGGGGGTATAATTTTCATATGAAAGTATTGGATTAATAAAACCACGTCTGCTACAACTTGCCATCTGAAGTTGGAATTTGTTTGTTTTTGTTTGTCAGCTTTCGTTTGTTTTATTTTCCATTTAGTCGTACATTTAACCAACCAACAAATAAAAAATTTCTCGACTTTTGTTGACTATTGTTGATAATCAGACTTCATAGTCAATTTAATCAACAAATTATGTTAAGAGAGTATAAAATTATATCATCAACTTCACATAATTGATTTGTTAAATTTGCTTGAAGAGGCGGTGGTGTTTTATGTTGATTTTACAAGTTCAGTTAACTTTGAACTTCATGCAAAAATATATAGCACCGGAAGACACAAATTTTAATGATATTAAGTTATTTGTAGAAGATTCCATAGTTATTTAGTAATTAAAAAATTAATCATTTAGAGTTCATGCCTTATTCATCTTCATCGCTTTCATTCTCCAATGATTTTCGTTTATTTTAGAATTCTATTTTCTTGGCTTTAATTTAAACTATTTTGTTTTTCGTATTTCAGGTAAATACTGCACTAATCACATTTTTAGAGAGATCTCCAATAAACTATTCTTTAGCCCCGGTATGTATTTAGTTTACATAAGCGTTAATTTGAAAATAATGTAGGACTTCGAAAATGTGACATATGACCACAAATAAAATATTAAACAATTGTACAAAAGAAATCCACAGGCAATATATCATATTTTTTTTTCTGCTAATTTACTTTAGCCACACATTTAATTCACGGTAGTAAAAGAGTAAAATAGTTTTTTTTCGCACAAAATGCAAGAAAATAAATTCAATTCAAATTGAAGCATCCATCTATTGTTGGTTTTAAAATGATTACAGATTTATTATTACTTTTTCTTTCATATTATATTTGATTTCCTTTATGTTTGATGTTATGTTGGTTTACTTCATAGATAAAGAAGGAAAAAGTTGAGTATTCAATTGATATTTTCATTGTTCGTATTATAATCGATTTCAAGAAACGTATTGAAAAGCCTCTGTCATGAATAGCATTTGAATTAAACGTTTTTTATTTTTGATTTTCTTATTGCTGAAGCAAAACTGAAGGGGTTTTGAGCAAATACAGATGCAGAATTTTTTTTTGTGTTAATATGACAAACAGAAAACCGATGTGTTTTAATGAAATTCTGTAAACATGTATGTATGATTGTCAGTATTTTTCTCACTAGATGATATAATCATACATATGTATTGTTATCATATGATAAAATATCGTTACTACCACCAGAATTTATCTCGTGAAAGGGGACGAGATTAAAGATTTTTGTTGAGTTCAATTGTTTCTTTTCTTGGAAAAATACCATCAACCAGCCCTCTAACGTTACAATTGGTTGAACGACTGAACTAAGTTGTAACATGTTAATCAAGTTCACTTTTTTTTTAAATTCCTTTATAAAATTATTTACATTGTGATCTCGATGCAAGCAATAATACGTTTTTCTATACAATATTTGAATTGTTATTGAAAGACAAAAGATTATTCAGCATAATTTGATTTTTGATTTGAGAAAATATTTGACAGAAAGGAATGCTAATTTACTTATATAACCCGTTATTTTTTTTACGATTATTGTTTAAGTTATTCAATAATCGTTGTTTGCTCTACTTATTGAAACAAATTGTTTCTTTACAACCAACACTTAGTACTATGTACTTATGCAATGCATTATGGTGGAATTATCGAAATAAAGATTATGGATAGAAGGATAGAGCGAGTAGTGTTTGTGCCACAAAAAAACTCTGCAGGAAAGAACAATCCACATACGGAAGAAGTACGAATTCTCGCTATAATTTATTTTACGATCCGTTGACAAATCGATTATGTAGAGATGTGCTTATTGGAGAGTACTACATGCATAAAAGTATGTAATTTTCGGTAATTAGACGCATTATTTCATCAGAGTGCAATCCATTTTAGTAGAAAAGTAACTGGGAAGTACAAGCTGCATTGCGGCGGTGTGTTCCAATGAATTAATCGAATAGAATACCGTACCGATATTAAACAGCACTACTTTGCATTAAAGGGGTCGAGAAGCCCCTTAATAGACCTTGAGTGACCGATCCATACACTTCGTATTTGTTGTTCCGTTTTTCGACATTCGATAAATATTCAGATTACAGCGACCATCGCATCGAATCAAAAGCTTCAGACTCTTCAATATTTACTCTACTCTTTTGCACATTAAAATCGATCATGCGCTCGATCTGTTTTGAAGATTGTCTGTAGTTCGGATAGGTTATATAAAACCTTCACCCTTCCAACAATTACACGAGCATAAACGGCAAATATTATTGTCATGTAGTCTAGTAGCTAGTGTGTTGGCTTATTAGGCGTGAGACCCTAGGTGAGACATTTCCAATAAAACGAAATGTGAGAAAATATTTCTCCGACGACATCCTCTCAAAAGATCTCTGACTAAAATTCTGAGGGTAAATAAAATTGCATGAAAAAGGACCTTGTGGTGCCTCCAAATTTTATCTGAAATGATTTAATGGAATCCTATCTGTAACAAGTCGTATAGTGTGGATTCCTATAAGCAATAAGTTTTAATAAAAATGCACTGCACCACACCACGACACCTCTTAAGAGGAAGGCTTCAGGGCTTATTAGCATCAACCGTTTTGAAGATTAGTATTACATTAGCAATCTTTCAGCAAGATGATAGGAAGAGTTTGGTTAATAGACGAGAATGTGTCGAAGAGTACTGCTTTAAGAAGGTTGTTGGGATCCACAAGAACCCTTTTAAAGCAATCCTTTACAATAGATTGCAAAGAAAATTGTGAAAACATTGAGATCAAATTTGAATTTCCACATATGTTTCCAAGAATTTAATCCGAAAGTGAAATATATCCAATCTTTTACTGAAAATTCCCGACTTCAATCTTAACACTTAACCGCTTGTATTAAAGAGATGCTAAATCTAATCATTCTAATCTAGTTATGACAAACGGAGACCAAGAATACTTTAATCTAGTACACGAAAAAATTCATTTCTCAAAAAATTTGTTTTTGTGTTTACTTAATCTTTACATTTCGAAAATTGCGAATCACTCGAATATTTTTGGAATTTTAATTGAAATTTCTAAAATTGTTTTTGAATATTTTATTAGTTTCTTTTATTTTATTAATTGTTTTAGTTTGTTTTTCTTTGACAGTAACTTGTGCGATGACTTACTTATTTGCTCTTGCACTTAAAGTTTTGACACATTTTCCAAAAACCAGCAATAGCAGCTTCAAAACTATTTTTTTTTTCTAATTTTTTCTTTGAAATTTTATTTAAGATTGTGTAGAAAATAGCATTGATGTTGAGCTTAAACACGTACACATACACACAAACACATGCAATTATTTAGTTATGATTGATACTTTTACTCGTTTTTTTAATAAATTTTTTTTAAATAAAAAAAATTTTAAAACCTCAGTTGCAAGTCAAACCAACAGCTGTTTAATGATGACTCTGAGTTTGATGTTAGCAAGACGGCTTTTTGTTGCGTTTCTTTAATTTTTTTTTAGAGAGAAAAAGCAATAAAGCTTATGGATTAGAAATTTGATACAAGCATGTGTATTCTTCCCACAAAAAAACTTGTTTTTTTGTAATGTTTTCTGAATTTTCTTTAAATTTTGCAACCCAGCTTGCAACACATTTCACACGCAATTTAGCACACAACCGTTATGATACTGGTGGAAAATATATTTGGGTCAGTAGCGTACTAGTCTCGAAAATATTATTTTTATTATTTAAAAAAAAAAGTGCACTCAATATTTTTATGAAATTATTTTCTTTACTTTAATGATTTTTATTAAATTTATAATTATTATTTATTATTTGTGAAGTAATTTTATATGTATTTACTTATTGACTCGTCTAAGTTCGTGTTTTCTTTACGATGTCCCGTTTAAAACTGTTTTTTATGCCGCAAAGCATCTTTGTAAACCTGGTTTATAGTAGAAACATAACAAGAAAAGTTTAAGCCGCTTGCTTATCAGGTATGACTTACAAATGTTGGTTTGGAACTCATACAGGTTCGATGTGAATACATTTAATGCTTGTGTTGTGTTTTATTTATGGCTTTTGGCGGTATTTCTTAATCACTGAATGAAAAGAAAGAAGCCTGCATGCATGTATAGATAGCTGTTGACGATATTTTTTAATTTTATTTTTTCCATGCCGTGTTTGTTTTTTTTTTTTTTTAGCAAATGTTCACAAAAATTTTTCTTTTTAGAAATATGGTTTATTGTTGTAATAATTACTCAATAAACTAATTTTATGCTTCATAAATAAAAATAAAAATTAAATAAATCAAGAAAATCCCAGAATCATTGCTGACTGTCAAATCAAATAAAATGAAGAAAATAATACCGATCCGGATTATTTGATACTAGCTTTACAGGAGACGTGCCAATCAATTGGTTTGTCTGAAAATAGCAAAACTTGAAACACAATTTATTTCCTTGCCTATGGTTTTTATTTTATTTTCTGAACATATATGTTCGATGCTGCATAATTTTTTTTTATTGTTTTTATTCGAAATTTTTCCAATAATTTTATTTTCTTGCATGACCACATTCCAGCAGAAAATTATGTGACTGCTTATTTCCATTTTAATAATTTTTTTTTAATAAAATTGAAACCGAAGTAAAAAATAAAGAATTCGATTCCAGTATTATAAAGAAAATAAATTAAAACATACTCTATTATCTTAAGAACTGTTCTAAATGCTATGCATAGCTTGGAGCTTAATTTTAAGCTCACTTCAGTTATGTTTTATCTTTTTCCTTCATGCAATTGAATTGTTTTGAATGTAAACAAACAGAAAAATAGCATAAATTGCATTGGCCTTGACCTAGAAAAAATAATCAATTTAACCAACAACATGCAGTGACAGTAGCTGTGATTGGTCAATCACTCTTTCACTTGCTTAAGTCGATTACAAGACAAGGTCATTACAAAAGGAACCGGTTAGTAAAAACACTGAACTGAAGTAATAAATTTGTCTACAGAATTTTCGTTACATAATTTTGTAGTTACGTTGAAAAGCTCACGATAATTGAAATGAAATAATATTTAAGAGTATAAAAAAAGTGTGGCTGCATATGGTTATACTTGATAATTTACTGATACGTTTATTTAACCCTTTAACTGTTTAATTTTGTTTGTTTGGAATAAACTTGTTTAGATTAGTTTCCAGTGAAGACGAGTATACTCGACATCAACAGTATAAAATGTTTCTGCCTATAAAAGTTAGAAATTATGACTAAAAATCGAAGGGGTTTAGTGTTGCATAGTAGGAGAATGTTATCATATCTCAAACATAATATGCGGTAGTGTAAACATTCTAAATAGAATCACATGAATTAGTCAACTTTAGTTATACTATTGATCTTTTCTAGAAGTTGCCAGACCAGAAATAAATGACATATAAATAGAATAAGGGGAAACGTTACAAGTGAGGTTAGTTAGTTAGAAATTAGACAGTGTGGTGTTTGTATTGAAAAATTTGCTTAATAAAATTGAAAGCACGGTGTTATCAATTAAAATATGTTATTAAATATAAACATTATATAATAATGAAGCCATCCTCCTGAATGTCTGTTAACTCTAGCATTAGTTAGTTGTCATTTCTTCAGCCTGTTTTCCAAATCATCATGGACATTATGTTCGCTGAATGAGCTTTGGAGCATTTGGCAACTGACCCTTATTCTCACTGAAAATCAATCTTCAGCAATGAGGTTCACTTTTGGATAAATGCGTGAACAAACAAAATTTTTCTATTAAGGACAATCACTTCACATGGTATCCCGAAAAAGTCACTTGGTGTGGATTTCGGTGTTCTCAGTCCATATTTCTTTGAGAATGACGCTGGCTAAAGCGTCGATGATTACTAACGTATTTTAGACAGAATTGGATGATGTGGACACCAACGATACTGACATCTAACAGAAGGGATGCCAGACTGATCAAGCAACATTTCATATTACAGGGAATGGAAATGTTGTGAACTGGCCACCGAGGCCGTTTATCTATCTTGTGGGATTTTTAAAGCCAACATAACCCTTTCCATCATTCAAATTAAATCTGATTTAAGCGTCAGCATTATGGAAAATTGAAAATTTCAACGGCATTAGAAATTTTAACGATGTTATGTACCACATGTAATGGCATCAATAAGTCTTTCAAATTAATAACAACTTTCATCTCACACTTACACTTTTTTTTATTGAAATTTGATAGTGCGAAACGCTTAAAAAAGACCCGAAATATATAGGAAATGTTGGAAACGTTTAATAATAATAATAAATCAAAACCTATTGCTCATGTTAAGCTTTTGTTATGCAATTAAACTGTAACTAATTTGAAGCATTTAAAAATGACTGCATGGAACTAATTAGTGAAAATCAATTTGAAAGAATTTAAATTAATTGAAATGAAGATTAAATTCAATACGTAGAGTAATTTTATTTTAATTGATAGTGGTATTATATTAAAATAACTGTCTTTTACATTTTGGGAACTATTATGCAAAAAAAAAATTATTTTTTTGTTTTCAACTCATTTTAAGGCACATAATAACGTTACAGCATAATAAAAAAAATTTCCTTTTCGTTTATTTTCCATCACTTTTGCATAAACTTAGAAATATTTCTTCAAATTCGTAACACAAAAACAAACAAACAAGCACATGGTGGCTGCTTATAAAAGATCTTGTTTAATCTTGCTGACAACAAGTAGACACGGTCTCCGTATCTTGTATCGCATATGTTTTCCATTACAAAATCAAATATTTACATGACGCTAACAAAAGTAAAGAGAAGGCAAGAGTTAGTCAGCAGCCAACAACCATCCAATAGAGTCTTCATTTAAGAAAATCTATGCCATCTTAGTTAACGTCTCCATAACAAACAAAATTTTGAAATAAAATTTCAACAACTTTAAACAAGTCAAACAGAAACAAAAACAAAAAAATTTCCCACAGTCACAAAAGAAACGTTACGTTAACAAATGCACTTTCTGGTTAAATGTTACCTACCATCTCTGATAACAATGAAAAATAAAGAAAATGGAAATAGAAATGAAAGAAAAATAACTGAATCTTGAAGATATCATCAATTGCGTTATGAATTTTAAAGAGGAAATTCACCTCGAATATACCGTTAAATCCGAATATAGTTATAATAATATTATTAACATTATTTATCACTAGAGCGTATTAATAGATGAAGCGTTAGTCTGAACCGAACCAAATTTGCCGTAGCATCATAGACTTCTGGCTTGAGTGTTAATATTTCTGGCTGGAAAGGAATTACACAAAAATTCTAAGTATACGAGCCAGTGTTTTAGACGAGTAAATCGATTTTCTAAGTTACATACACACATACATACATAATTGGTTATTACAACCCTTTAGTCAGGATTACGACCTAGCTTCCACACAACACTGATGTTGTGTGTGCTAATTTTATACATGAGTGGCGGGGCCTACAGTTTAAAGTCGATTCCGAACGACAGATTTTTTTTTTTTTCCATTACAATTTTATTTACTCTCAGAGTTTTTGTTAGAAATCTGCTGAGAAAAAGTCGTCGAAGAGATATTTTTTCATATTTCGATTTGTTGGCGAAGTCAGACCTGGTGATTGAACCGTTAATAAGCCAACGCACTACCTACTAGACTACGGCGACTTCTCCCAAAGATGAAATCACACACAAATTTGGCGCTCCAAGAAAAATATTTGAGGCATATCAAAGGAAACTACGATGCAAATATAAAATGATAATGATTCGTCTGAGTGAGAAACGAACTAAGTCTTTCACAAGCAGAAAGATTAAATTGAATGCACCGTTCTGTATTTAAAAAATATTCGTCTTTCATTCTTCTCACTCCCTCTTTAAATAATAAATTTCTTTCAGTCACGGAAATTATTTGGCCATAGAATATTCTCAATTTCAATTGATGCCATGGTTCAAACCCCCAGGTTAGTAGACGAAATATGAAAAAAAAATTTTTTGGCAACTTCCTCAACAAATTTCTGGCCAAAAACTCTGGTAGTTAATAAGAATTCTATGATAAGTTTCCTAAAATTTGGCGTTCGGAATCGGCTTTTAAACTGTAGGCCCCCTTCTCACGTATGTATGATTATGTCAAAAAAAAAAAAGTTAATTCGCTTTAAATGCCATAAAATCCAATTGCATTCAATTACTAATTTTATGTGAATTTCATTGATATCACCACTTGTATGATGACATTATAACTTGGCCTAATACACTCGATCCACTATTGCAAATCAGGTACAAGTTAGTGTCATTCGTTAAATGCTTTATGCACGTACACCAAAACTACAAAGAAAAATATTTCTTTCTTACAGTTCATCTTCTTTCCTCTCCTTTCCATTTTATTTTATTGTGTTTTATAAAATTTTTTTTCTTATTTATTTATTTGGTCATTAACATTTTGACATCATTTTTGTTGTGTTGGCCAAAAAACATAGAGTGCGAGTCCGAGTGCGAGTGTATGAGTTTGATATTACCTATTCACTTAGTGCTGCTCTACCACATTTATTAGTCAAATGCAAGCCAGTAAATATTTTGTATTGGGCTGTCAGGTTCCAAACTCATCGTATATGTGTCAAGGTTATTGGGTTTGTGTCTGTGCGTGTGTGTCTGCTGTGTTAGACTCAATAGCGGTATGGCTGTTGTGAGCATTTTATGTATTCACTGTATGTTGTAATCACGTTTTGACGATTTGTTTGACTAAAAAAACAGTGTGATATTTAGACGATTAGCATAATAATCTAAACGATACACAATATTTCTCCATTTGAATTTGCAAAAAGAAAAGTAAATAAATGATGCAACAAAGAAGTCTCTAATCATTTTGATATTGAAAATGTTGGGCGTAGTGTTAAGTGTATTAAGAGATTGCTAATGAATTATTATAAAAATATAATTAAAAATAAATTTATTTTAAGATTCATATTTACTTAAATCATGTCTCTCGAATATTCCAAAGTAAAGAAAAAAATATTTCATGTTACTTCCACAGTCGCACTTTCTGTGCAAACCAGTCTTTCATACAAATGGCACAGTTTTTGATTCACTGAATCTAAATACTTATAATCCCTGTAAGTAGGAAAATTTGAAATTTATCCGGTTGGAAAAAAAATTCTGATTTGACCGCAAGCATGTATTATTGATTCGAATTCCTTTAAATTAACTTTTGAAGATCCTTTACATCTAGATATGTAGCCACTATTACTCTAATATTGATAAAGTATAAGTTAAACTGGTATATAACATATATACATACACACATACATAATTGATTTAGGTGTAGTTTTCACACCACCCATGTTGAGGGTGTTGTTTTCATGTATGAGTGGCGGTACCTACAGTTTCAAGACGACTCCGAGCCACAAATTTTTTTGAGGAACTCTTCACTAAGAAACTAGTCTAGTATTATTAGACACGAGACCATGATTCATGCTCCAGCTCAGACGTTTCCAACAAAACGGAATACAAAGAAAACGGTGATTTTCTAATTAAAAAAACATAAGAGAAATAAAAATTGCCCTGAAAAGTTTCAGCCGGCACTCGTGGATTAAATGAACATGAACCACATGGTTGTTGTGAAAACCTAGGTTAAAGAGTAAGTAAGATCTATATGAGTTAGTTTTTAAATTTTTTTTTGTCACACGACGGCTCTATAAAATCAAAAATAAAACAATAGTTAATCCGCAAAGCTAATTGCCTTATACTTCGAATGCAGCCTTCCTATGTGACAGTTTTGAATCTAATCTTGACCACTTGCCATTTGGTTTTTAATGTGTACTTTGTCGTTAAACTTATAATTACAAGAGTTGAAATGTCATTTAATTTAAATTAAATTTCAACAATAAAAAAAAGCAATAAAAGTAACTAAAATAAGTCAATTAACAAAAATGAAATGACAATGACAATAACAATAATAAAAAAAAACCCCCAGCCAACAATATTGTTAATAATTTTCTCTCAAGAGAGCAAATGATGAATGCTCTTTAAGAAATCTCTCAAACAATATTTAAGTACGTAGTAATTTTTTTTTATTTATTTTGTAAATATCTACCCTTTTTCTCCCTTGGTCGTCATTTAAGTTTTTATGAAATTTGTTTTCTTTAAATTTTTTTTAATTGATTTTACGAGCAAAGTTTTTCTCCTGCTTCCAGCACAAGAAAAAACAATTGAAAGATTTATTTTTATGTTGGCCACGCATTATTTTAATATTTTCACACTATACTAACAAACAATGCATGGTAGATTATCTGTTTCGAATTGCTACAATAGATTCGAAATTAATTTCTCAACGGTGTGGATCATATTGAAAAATATGCTGAAAGTTGCGATTCGAATTGTGCTTACGCACGTGGCTTGGTAGTAAAGTTCAGTATGCATGCAATAGTTTATGTTGGCCAATGATATCGATAATGTCTGCTGTAATAAAATCATTAAAGAATGAGGCGCAGTTAATACTTTAACTTATAAATATCTAATTCATTGGGTATGATTTAGTTGAAAATAGCCACGTAGGAGCTTGTGCTGAACACTTAGCCAAAGCGAAAATAAGCCGGATAACCAGCGTATTCCCTCAGCCACATAAACAAAATCTATGAAAGGATACTTAATTAACTCTTAATCTTATCTTAATAAATATAACTAAATTATTTATTTACTTAAAAACATAAATATCGGGACGACTATCTATCAGTTTAAATTTAAACCATTGGTTATTTCAAATCTGTCAATAATTATGTCATTCTATTCTGTCACAAAATTCAGTATATTATCTCCACTGGACGTAATGAATTGATTTACGCTTGAACAACGTTGGAATTTATTGAGCCATGGTACACGCATAACGTATGACTCTTTGGTGCAGTTTACGTTCAATGGAGACACCAATAAACCAGCGACAATTGAGTATTTGAAGGCCAACATTCGTGATCACATTGTCGGGATGCGACTCCATACACTCGAAAAAGTGCAAAAAATTGGTCCGATCGAATAAGGTATTGTGAGGCCACAGTATTGCATTTCTAACCGGAACCATTACTTCACACAAAAAAGAATTGGAAAAATTTCACACTGTTTTTGTTTTACTGCGTTTTTAAATTTAAACTTTTATATAGCCCGCCCTTTAATTAATAATTTATAATATTGATTAAGAGTCGGATTGTGATCAAATACGTACATACATAAATGGCCAGGATTATCGACCTAGCTTCTCTCACCACTTATGTTGTGTGTGCTATTTTTATCCATTAATGACGGGACCTGCAGCTTAAAGTCGACTTCGGTCAACTGAATTTTGAATACTTTTCATGGAAATAGTTCTCAAAAATTAATTAAAAGTTAAATACTATATGATCATAAACAAAATTTGTTATCTTGTAAGTTATTGGCAATTTTTTTAAAAAATACTTGTGATCCTTCAAAAGCTCCATCTGTTTGTATAGACAGTAGACAGTACTACATATAAAATTAGTGAATTTACGTGTTTGTTAATAGTAAATTTTGCAAACTTTTAGCCATTTAAGCGTAAGTTTTTAACTTTTGCAAAAAAATATTCGTGTATAACACAATAACACTATAAGCGAAGTAAAATAAATTAAAAAACAAAATAAAATAAATAAATTTATAATATTCGTTAATTTGTTACAAAATTAGGTTTTTGTTTTTAGTTTTGAATTTCTGTACCAAAAAGCCAGACTTTATAAATATTTAAAGACGAAAAAGCCAGACGAACCTGCAAATAACACACAGTTTTAAACAATTTCTCAATCTCTGCTTTTTTCCCTTTTCTCTTCACTACTTACCAAAAAGCAAACTTTACAATTTAGAGAGGGGAGGAGGTGTATTTAAAAAAGTTTTTATTGAGGAAAAGAAGCAAAAAAAAAATAGAAAAACCTAAACAATTTACAAAAAAAAAAAAAAAAATATTACCAATATCTGTTAATAACAAATACAACACTAAGGTAGTGGAGCAGCCGCACTAGTGGCTAAAAACTAAGAAAGTCTATATATACAACACAAAAAAAAGACAACCAAAATATTGCGTTACAACTATGGTATGGTATCATCGCCAAAGTTTAACAAACAACAACAGACCAATACAAACAGGCACGTTGGCCAAATTCAACTCTTTTTTTCGTTTGTCTTTGTTTTGTTTGTATTTTTAATGTGTATAGAAAATTTTTAAATATTTTATTTTTTTATTTATTTTGAAAGGTTTTCTTTTTCTTTTGTTTTGTTTTTGGCCAAAATTGATATGGCCATTGTTATGGTTTAACAATTTGTTCAAACTCGTAAAAATCACCAGCAATTTTATTAAATTGCTAAACACCATTGCACCACTGAAAAGTATTTCTTTCTTCTTTTCTTTTTTTGTCTCGTTTCATACTTCAATTTTAGCTTGTAATCAAACTAACTCAAGTTGAATTAAATACAAATTAAATTTAATGCAGTTATGCTATTTATCACGTACTCATATTTCGATTTAATTTCATTTAGAGAGGAAGTTAGGGAGTTGGTTAAGAATAAAGTGGAAATGTTTTTTCTCTCTCTTTTAGCCGCATTACAAAATCTCAAATTACTGAAAAGGAAATTCATAGAGAAAAAATTTCAAGTGACATTCATAATTTATCACCGGCATGAGTTTATTAACCCGTATTTATTTTACGAAAATCATTTATCATTGTCACACTTGTAGCCAATTTGAAAACTACACACCAACAACAGCATTAGCTGCCGAAGGGGACATTGTTTGTATGGGAAAACACTGTTGATTTATTTAGGCAGTTAATTCATGTTAAAACGTTGTCAATGGATGTTTAGTTAAAGAGACGGAGCTTGCTTGCAAGATGAAGTCCGATGTAGGCCAGTATTTTAGCCAATTGTAATACCACAGTCAATATTAAACCCGTTGATCAAACATTTTCTAATGAAAACCAACCCGAATGCAAAATAAATAGTGTGTTGGGTTGGCACAATAACGGAATTAGAAAAAAAATTTCTGCATAAAGCTCTGAGAGTTAATAAAATTAGCATGAAAAACTTTCTGTAACTTCTGTCGTTCGGAGTCGACTGTAAACTGTAGGTCCCGCCAATCATGTATAAAATTAACACAGTCACACACTACATGAGTGGTATGACAAGCTAGGTCGTAATCCTGACTGATGAATTGTAATGGTCAATTATGTATGTTTGTATGTATATATGTATTGCAGCAATCCTTATGTTAAAGACCTTTGTCTAGAATATTAGAATGTAAGATGTCAGTGAGAGCTTTAAAGCCGCCGTCTTTTTATGGCAAGAGTTCGGGACTGACATCTGACACACTCCTCTTTAAACACACAGCTCATGTAGAAGTCATTGGAGGAAATGCCACGTCTGTCGACATGCCTATCAAAATGACGGTGGTTCATGGATGGGCATACTATTTAAGACTCTTATTTTTAAGCAAGCGTTTCCAGCAAAATTCAAATATAACTCCTATATGCGTTGCTCTTTACACATTATTTGTTGAGCCATTTGAGGTTTGTTTTTACCATCTAGCAATCTAATTAAGTATCGGCGTTGAGTGAGTTTCGGACATTGAAGACCTTCAATTTTAAAGGCTTTTGTGTACCATGAGGAACCACATATTTCCATTACATTCGTTAATTTTTCGCACTTAATTATCAACCTTTAGCTTCGATGAAATTATCTGTGATTTATTTTAATCACTCACATTATATTTAATAACGTTAACTTTCGTTTAGCTTTCAGCAGTCAGTGTGCCCTTGTTATACTTCAAATTACTAGTTTTTTTTTTTGTTAATCAGTTGCCAACATTGGTTTTTCCTTTTTCACTTTTTTCCATTTACATTTTGATAATAATGTCCGCGTTAACAAGTTAAAAGGCACTACTATTCACTGCTGCATTGAAAATTAATTTGACATTTGGCTTTTGAGCTGAAATTTGTGAAAATCATTTTGAGGAAATGCAACATGACAATATGGCCACAAGACCACTAATACCACAGCAGTTTTTATTATATTTCTTTGAAAATTTTTTTGTAATGCCTGACTGCATAAGGAAAGGTGAGATTGTGCTTTGATAACATTTAATTGATCATGTTTTAGATTAAAATTATAATTTTTTATGTTAAATTATGTGGACGATCAAAACTAAAAATACTGATTAAAACAGACTGAATCGTTTAAAGATTGTTTAGAAATTTTTTACGTTTTTCTTTTTCACTGTTAACACGATGTTTATAGAAATTGATTGTAAACTGTTAAGTTAGCAGAGTTTAAAATTAATTCATTTACAATACATTTCTTAAATTGTGCATATTTACAGCCGAGCGTCGCTGCCGTTAGAATGATGATATTGATATAAGTTGCCGAAACAACGTTCCCAACATTCAAGACTTTTCAATAGTGGGAACCACTTACCAAAAAACATATGTTCGCTCTAAGGCCAGTTCGTAAGGCCAAAAGCATTGATTTACACTATTGGGAGTGTTCGTTTAGTTCCAAATATTTCGACATTGTTTTTTACTAAGACAATCCCTTTACCCCTTTGGTGTTTCACATGCTTAAATTCAAGTACTAGGCTGTGTTCCGCAAGGAAAAAGTAGTAAATGACAGGACATAAGAAAATAGTACTTCATCATGCTTGGATTATTTTAAGCCGGTATAACCTTAAGGTCGCGGAAGTCTTCTTCCCTATCTCTAGGCGTTAGGTATGGTGTGGAAATTATTACAAAATTCTAGTTTATTTGTGTCGAAGGGAATCTTTATGAGCTAACCACATAAGAACTATTGACCTATCTGACTCATTAGTCCACAATAAAGTTTTCGAGTAAGTTATTCTACTCTTAGGATATTTTGTGTTATGTGATGATTATTGGCGTGACTTCCATTTGGGAGACAATATGGTAATGTTGAAGTCTTTGTAAGTGATTAATGTCCTCGTGATATGTACCCAAACCAGTTCTTCATTTCGAATTTGGAACCCCTGGTTACGAATTTCTAATAAAATTGGAAGGATTCTGGTCTCTTCCCGCACCTGTAGGCTCGAGTTGGAATAACAATGTCGAAGACAGTTGTAAGAGGCTGTATAATCAATCATCCAACGTGGAAGTAAGGCATCATCGTTAAATTATCGAAAAGTGGCGAGTTGAGAGATTGCAACAATTTGACTCTGCTTAACACCATATACATGATACTGGTAATCATCATACAGGGAAGGCTTCAAACTAAGACGGAGGAACCTATCATCCTTGCTATTCACCACCGTGCTGAATGATATCATGAGCGAAGTCTGTCCTGAAAGATGACAGTCTCCAAACTCCATGTTATTCCTCAACTTTCAGGACCAACTTCGCCAAGACAAGGATCTCGATTATGCGGGTGATATTTATTTGTCTACGTTCGTACAAAGTCTCCAACATGGAAATAAAGCTAGAGGATTTAGAAAGAATAGCGCGCAATGTTGGACTTGAGATGAATATTAAGGAAACCAATGCAATAAGAATCTTGCTACAAGGCCAGCCGGCCAAATACGTGGATAGCTTCTGCTATTTGGCAGTATGGTGACAGTTAATAACGCGCAGAGACAGAGACGTAATCAATTGATTCAATAAATCGAAAGACGCATTCGGGCGATTACAGCCAATATGGAGAAGCTCTCAAATATCCAGATGAATCAAGCTCAGAATATTCGAAACATGTGTAAAATCGATCTTGGTTAGTATTAAAACTCACCATGCAAATACTACAGGTATTCATCAACAAGTGTCTCAGAATCAAATGCAAAATATTTTGGCCTTATAACATCAGCAACATGAAATGAGGGAACCTTGCCAATGAGGAACCCAGACAAAACGTACGAAATGGAAATGTATCGGCCATACTCTCAGAAAAAAATATCTTGACCGTGATAGACCAACAACACCTGAAGACGTTCGATACTCCAAGATCTAGGACAGTACACTTTTATATGGGAAGACATAAAAGTAGCAGCAGTCTACCGGTTAAACAGAAATGCTTTGTGGCAGCCATACGCTCTCAAGAGGGGTAATGAGCTAAAATAATATCTCGGTAACGAGCTGTCCCGTTGAATATCGTGTTCGATCTAGATTATCCAATCTAACCTGAGGTTCTCAAGTGCGTCTCCCGTATCTATACAATGGCAACTGGTATCGTCTTAATGTTATAAAAATACACCAGTAGTCAAATGTCCATTAAATGTCAAACAAAACTTTTCAGATTAATATTATTTCACGTTTAAAAGATTTTACTCATCGTTTTCATTTTTACGCCTATAAACTAATAAACATTTTTAATAGACAGACATTTTCGACATTCACTATTAAAGTACCAAATAGTTGGGTTTCGGCTCTTACATCATACCTCATAATTGTTTATTTTAGTGTATTTAATTTATTTCTTTGTTTTTAACGAATTTATTTACTCTCTCTTTGCAGGTAATCATCATTCCAATATTCATGTAGAAACATTGTTCAAAGCAAATATTTTGATGAGAAAACTACAACAAAAAAATAAATAATTTTAGACAAATGTAACACAAACTCCCGGTAGGTAATTCGAATGTAATTTTAATTGA
Source organism: Sarcophaga bullata (assembly GCA_005959815.1). Classification (NCBI taxonomy): domain Eukaryota; kingdom Metazoa; phylum Arthropoda; class Insecta; order Diptera; family Sarcophagidae; genus Sarcophaga; species Sarcophaga bullata. The sequence continues at coordinate 472,070 of QOCX01000089.1, forward strand.
AATTGAAATTCAAAAAGCCATAATATTACGCGCACTGCGCACTACTAAAACAATAACCCTAAAATAATGAAAATCATTAAAATTGAAAAAGCTAACACCGTTATGGATATTGTATGGTATTATGGCACGATACACTCTTATTTTAATGAAAGTGGGTGAACCAATAAAGGCGTACGCAAAGGCAGTGTAAAATTAAAAAAGTACATCTACTGTCGGTGCTGTCACATGTCAAGGTGACAGACAATTTAATGACATGTAAACAAAAAATAATAAAAATGTAAAATAAAAGTAAAATTATTTATGACGGCATTAATTGAACATTACAACCACGATGTGCTTAAATATTTGAAATAAAATTTTATATTCCTCTGATTTCTGATGATGTGGTAGTAAATTATTTTATGGCGCAATACACTGCCAAACCAATCAAAGATTATAACCCTTAAAACATCAACTACAGAAGAACCTAGAAGAGAATTTCTATAGAAAAGCTCTTGCAATGGAAACTACCGGGCTGGTTAGGAATTTTACGATTTCTTCAAATTCTGAACTTTTATTTTTCATACAATTACACAATTACTTGTGAAAGAAGTGATACTCTATCACTTTAAATTAATTTCCTTCACACCTAAGTCACCATCACACCCAAAATATTCATGTAGTGTGTAATTTCCTCATAACGACAGTTAGTTTTGCTATCAGCCTAGATTCTGCTACACAAGATCAACCCCCTCTAGTTAATGGGAAAAAACTTGATTATGTCCGTCAGTATGTCCTCTAAGGAAACGAAAACACGTTAATATTCATATTTCGTATGTAATATCGTACAAATATCGTAAACAAATTTTCGATATATATTTGTGTGTCTTGATTACTCTGTATTGTGTTGCCATTGAGCTTTTGGAGTGTCATAAAAATCTGTATATTCTGATTTAGCTTCCACCGTTGTTGGATTTTGTAAATTAATCGACAAGGCATTAGCTTCTTCAATGACAACTTCAGCATCTGTTGCAGAATAGACGCCATTTTGAAACAAAATCCATCATAGTTCACTATACTGTTTCCACGAACTCGAACACAACATGTATTGTGCAAGAGGCTAACAAACTAACAACTAAAAATCTTAAAGCTGAGAAATACATGCGTTTTAGCTCTAGACGACAATAGACAATATGTTCGCCGTGTTAAGAACAATATCCGTTAAATCTCGATACGCTACTTAAAAAATTGCCTTGAGGCAGATCAAGAAACTCCATGTAAAAAAACTAGAGTTTCAGTTCTTTAGCTTTTTATTATTGGCACAGAAGGGGTCTGATATCGTAGTCATGCTAATTTCGTTTAATTCTAATGCTGTGTAATTCACATCCGATACAATACAGTTTTCATTACCTTCACCACACTGATAGATACTTTGGCAAGCAGGCTTTAGAATTTTACGACTGTTGCAGAGTATTTATTTTACCCATGATTGTCAGTCTGTTTAATGAATTATATTTGCTGAATTAATACTTATAGATTGCTCCATAAAAAATCCCTTTAGTGTCATAGTACTCAGGTATAAGTGTAGCGTATCTTTGTCAAGTTCACTTAATATCATGTTATCAAGTATGATATCAAACAGTCGTAGCTGACCAACTGTAATTTTATTGCTTTTATAACAACGATTTCTATCAGCTATCAAACGCAACAAGAGCCCAGTACCATCTCTATTTAATTACTCATACTATTTCCGACTTCATTATAAAAAGTACTGTTGAACTCATAATTACTTGCGTAAATGCGAAGATTATTCGGTACTTTTCATTTTGTATCAAACGATAATGGGCGCGCATAAATGTCAAAATAAATTTTATTTCGGCGCTTAACTCTGTGGGCATCGTACCACACCTTTTTTCGCCACTCAGGTGGAAAACGTATGTATGTCTGTACAGTCAGTCAGTCAGTTAGTCACATTCAACTGTAATCGTGTTTTTAGTTGAACTATAAGAAAAAAAAAGTACTTTTTTATATAATTTTTATCTGCGGATACAATACACAAACGCTTGTTTCGAATAGAGGTGTTTCCCTCCCTTTTTAACACTTTCACTTCCCTGTGAATTTTTATTTTTTGTTTGTTTGTTTTCATTTGGCAAACAATTAACTTTTAAGCCTATGGATCTATTAGTCTTAAAGGCACATTTGAGATTTTATACTCAGTTTCGTATAAGCATGTCACCTTAAGATTGGGACTTGCATAAAGAGCCAACCATGAAACTTTTGGTTTCCGAGGTATGTGGGATAAAGATTTTTTAATATACGTAAACGATAGCATAAAATTATTAGACTAATCTATGACTTCTGAGTAAAAATGCATACTACAAACGTGAAAAACTTTAAATTCACTTTATAAGGACACTTAATTCTCCATCTCATTTTATTTACTTCTGCCGAACTTTTAGTGAATTTGTGCTTTAGAATGTTTAAATAATCTCCCTTATTTATTATTTCCTCACATCAGGTGCAATTGATTGCAATTTAAAATAAAATAATTATTCTCTTCTGATTGTTATGTGTTTCTTTTTCTATTATTTATTTATTATACTCTATTAAAAAATAGAGAATTTTTTAATAATAACACAATGGACCAAAATGCTGGCCTAGCCTGTACCTCTTCCCTTAAAGCAGATCCACCATCTTACCTAAATAATAACACTTTAACTTCAAAGAGCAAACTTTCGGTATTCAATACTGCCGTGCTTAATCGATTCAGGTCTCGTTACTTCTTTACAATTCAAGACAAGAATTTATAATTCTTCGACTTATTTCAAGTCCGTTAAATTCGCGATCTTTGCTTCGACTTGTTCGTTCTATTTTCGATCTTTGTTCTGTTAATATTCTCGTAAATTTCTATATATGGGTTTGTGTAATTCTGTGTACCGTACAATGTGTGTCTTTTGTTTTCGTCTGTTTCATTTGTAAGTTTTTGTTTAGTTTACTTTTTGATCTGCATAACAATATAAAATAATTGTTTGTAAAAATCGTTGTGAGACTTACAATTAAATTTGATGTTGCTGAGTATATCATTACAAAAAGAAACGTAGCCAATAAGAATAAAAATAAACTTTTTGGGAAAACATTAGTTTCAATTCATTAGAATTAGGTAAAGGCAAGCAGCATCAAATAACATGTAAATGTTTCTTGTTTAATTATTTCTTTTGCATTAGAAAAAAGTAAGTATACTTACTTGGTGTTTAAGGTTTCTGTAGCTGCCATCGATATTTTAAATCCCTCTAAAGTCGTACAATTCCATCGAATGGAGTTTTTACAATCACTGCCCACTGTTAAACTTCAGTCAATTTTTATTTTTCCATTTCTTAAATTCATTTAAATTAATAAACTTTACATACTCACGGCGTTTGGATGAATGACACTTTTGAAATTTAATTTCAAATGTGCTTCTGTGCATTTATTTATTTTAATATAAACTTATTAAAGAGAAATGTTATTAACAAATAAAAAATACATTTACTTACTACCTTCTAACAGCATACTTTTAGGCATATAGTTTCCCATTAAGTAGGGCTTACTTGTTTTTGAAAGCTGTTAAATTAAAATAATTATTAATGTTTACCGTTCTGGTACAACATCCGGTAAATGATGATTCATTAGTCAATTTCAAATCTGAATTACTTACTTTACTTCAACTATCGCTGCAGGCTTGTATAGGCCCTAGCTTCAAGAACTGCCTTCTTATAGATCCTATCCATAGCAACTGAACTCAAAACTACAGTTATTCTAAATTTGTCGCTTTATTTTAAGATGTTGTGCTTCCAACACGTCTTCTTATCTTGCAAGTCTCACTGTAGCGCATCTTCATCCAAAGTCTGTAACTCGTAGCTGTAGTGTATTTCCCATTCATCTTCAAAACATAGCAGACCAATCATCCATCTCAGCCGAAGTCATGATCTTCTTTTCATTTCAAACGCAGTCTTTGCATCGTAATCGGACATAAGTACAAAGGCAACATTTCCCCATGATAGCAAAAATATTTGGTTTGTGTTTTTTACATGTGTTAGTGAAAAAAAACATAAAAAACCAAATAAGTACAGCTGAAACGGAAGGATATTGAAAGACGGACAATTCCGAAACAGGTCCGAAAAAAGCCCCGATGTTGTGTATTGTCTCCGATAGCATGTTATGCTTCGCAAACCACTTCAACTGCGGAAGGAGGAGAAAATTAAATCCTGAGGCCACTATTTTGGCGCAATATAGGGTAGGAAGTAATGCTTTCATCTTATAATACTGCTCCTGTATGGACGTCCTATCTCAGTGGCACTCATTAGTGCACTAACTAGGGAACTTCCACTAAGAACACATATCTTGCTATTCACCAATCAATTTTCTTCACAGCATATTCGGGAGGATATAAGAAAATTCCTTCCACATTTTTTAGACTTGCTTACCTGTATTATGGATGCAATAACAATTGATAAAGTACAATAGCTACGACACCTATAAATAAGGTCGCGAGATAGACAATTAAAAGTACAATAGCTACGACAACTATAAATAAGGTCCTGAATGTGCGTCCATCCGAGATTGCTGAACAGGAACAGGGAAACAACAGAATGACAGGACTCCAGGAACTTCTCGCAACCTCAAACGATAGTGTGAGAATTATACATAAGCTCAAGGAACAACGCCCAGCACGACGACAAGGATACTGGTATACCTACGACCAATACCGTTTGAGGCAGCACAGTTTCTGCAGCGTCCAACAACATTGATATGACAACACTACTAACGTTAACGCGTAACAGTACTAATAATTATTCTAATTGATATTCATTTGACATTTATGACAAGTTTTATGTCTTGAGCAGTCTCTATTCTACGAGTACTGTCAATAATATATATCGTTAGCATGTCTCAATGACTGTATCAATGTCTTGCGTATGACCTAGCCACCTGCTAGTTGTTGTAACGGAAAGGAAGATCATCATATATTCTATTAACCGAGTTTGTTTCTCTATGGTGAATCCTAGACATTGTAATAAGATTTTCGAGGCTGCTAAACTATATTACAACTTCAAGAAACTTACCTTTTCTTATTATTGCATACGCTTGCTCAAAGCGCTAATGGGAACAGCTGATTGGAAATTCATCATTTCAGTCAACACCCACACTATGGACCAATAACATTACTCATGTGTGATTTGAGACGTTCAGACTAAGAATGCTGAGGATAATTTCCACAGGTTTATCATTAAGCGCTTCCTGTCTTTAACTTTAAATAAAATCAAGTGTGTGTGAAATATCCCAATTTTTAATTCGGTTTAAAGACCTACTGATGACATTTTGTGTAGAATACAATATTGCTCAAATTATCGCTACTTTTTCTCTGGAAAACTCCACAAGAAATATTCTAACCGAGTCTAATGCATGATCTTTGTGGTCAGTTCACATTATCTACAAACAAGAGGACCGTATCCTTAAATGTTTTCGTGCAGAATATCCCATATGCGTTTGGTGTCCCATGTGCCTCATGCCTTTGGTGTCCCGATAATAAAATTCAGGCCAAGAGAAGTTGGTAATCATCGAACTATAGTGGTCACCGCTGACAGTAATAACCTGTTCAATGTCGTGCTATAAGAAATAGTGACCGATGACGTCGACAGCTTCCTCATATACACATCATATAGTGATCGTTTGAATCTCATATGGATTGGTGTTGTCCCAAATTTGATTATTCTGTTGGATCATGTAAGTCGTCGTAGTCTAGTTTCAAAACGAAAATATAAAAATATTTCTTCAGCGATTTCCTCTCAGCGGATTTCCGTCAAAAACTGTGAGAGTAAAAAAAATAAAATGTTTCTCAAAAATCTGTCGCTCGGAGTCGACTTTAAACTGTAGCCCCTGCCAATCATGTAAANAAAATAGCCATAAAATGTTTCTCAAAAATCTGTCGCTCGGAGTCGACTTTAAACTGTAGCCCCTGCCAATCATGTAAAAAATTAACACACATAACATAACTGTGTGAGAAATTAGGTCTTAATCTTGACTGAAGGGTTGTAACGATCAATTATATATGTAAGTTGCATCATGTACCTGTCATCCAGAGAGAAGGGTCTCACCGCTGAAGATGAATTTTCTATGAAAATGAGTGACATTTATCAACTGCACTAAAGTCTATTCAGCGAGTGCACGTCGGTGTCTATGGTCATTTACCTTCACTTTCAGGGGTAGTTGAATTTTGTACAGGTTTACACGCAAGGCATCTTGCAAAATTAACCAAATCGGATTTTCTTGCGCACTCTTACAGGCAGCGCGGCCTGTTTTCTTTCGGCAGATCTTGCTTTTCGTTGGTCGATCGCTTTCTGAATCAGAAGGCTAGAATTTATCCACTATACTGCGAATATAGCTCTCTGTAGGATGCTTATGGCGATCATGAAATGGTAGAAGCGCATAGTACGTTACACAAACCGAACAGCTATTTGTAGAAAACATTGTCATTTTTCAAACAGACTGAAATTTATTTTAACGAGATGGCTGTTATCAGCTGTCAAAGTTCTGAAGTCCCTGTTGGGAGACCCGATATATGTATGTATGTATGTACGTATGTATGCATATGGTAGATTTCTATTGTTAGTAATTGAAATTAATTAAAACTAATTTAATTTTTATTTTTTTTTTTTTATTTTAAAACTAAATTTTTATACAGAGCTTCTAAAAAACTAAGTATTAAAACATTGAAAAAAAACATGTAACTTTACAAAACTTAAAAATAAAACAACAATAAAATTAACTTGTTATTTAAATACTTAAAATTAAATTATAAAAACAAACAAAAAAAAAAAACAATAAACAATAAATAAATTAAATTTTTTTAAAAAAGATAAGTAAACCAATGAGAGTAAGACTGCAGCAAAAGCCCTTGAAGACTTAGTTACCCAATATTTAGCTTTCTTCGATTCGAACAAAGCTTTGTTTTTACTGATTTCGAACACTTTTGCTTTCATCACCTTATATTGTTTATAACAAATAACAAGAGATTGACTAGTTAGTTTTCCTTTTTCTTTTCAAATTTTGTTTTCTTTTTAAATTTTGTTTTCTTTAATTGCCTGAAATCTAAAATAGAAGCCCAAAAATAAATAAAAACAATGGGAAATTTTGATAAATTTTATCCATGACGACGTAACGGTCTTACACCCCAATCTTCTTTAATTATGTCAGAAGCCTTTTCGCCAATCATTATAACAGGAGCGTTAGGATTGCCATTGACAATGGTGGGCATAATACTTGCGTCGACCACACGTAAACCTGAAACACCATAAACTCTAAGGCGTGGATCCACTACGGCAGTGTTATCCCAGCTGGGTCCCATTTTACAAGTGCCCGCTGGATGGTAAATGGTGAATGTAAACTGTTTAATGCAACAGGCCCAGTATTCATCTGAATTGAATTCTAAATGTCTACAGCCGGGTAAAGGTATGTTATGAAGTCGTGAACCAAACCTTTGGAACGCTTGAGTATTCGAAACATTTATGGCCAGTTTTATGCCCTCCACTAGGACATTTATATCCTCCTGGTGGGCAAAGTAATTGGGTATGATTTTTGGTTGCTGTTGGGGATTCCGCGAATTCAGACGCACCCAGCCGGTACTCTTAGGTCTCAGCAGTAGTGGTAAAATAGACCAGGTTTCTGAGTTTTGCAAGGGTTTATAAACCGTATTATAAAAGCCGTCTCTTAAATTTAAAATTTTTCGAATCTGTTCACCACCATCGGAATTAATAGAGCTAGGACAAAAGTGAAATTGTATATCGGGCCAATCAATATTGGGATCTTGATATTTGCTGTTAAGAAAAGCTACACCTTCTACACCAGTGAAGGTCATGGGGCCACGTTCTCTTAAAATGTACTCCATGGACACTGGTATAGTCTGGAAACGATTTCGCGTTACTGTTAAAGGAGCATCCACTACAAATGTAAGACCACCCAGGCCAACGTGATCTTGTAAATTACTTCCGACAGGTAAATCTGAAACTACTGGAATGCCCATCTCCTGCAAGTGATCAGCCGGACCGATGCCAGAGAGCATAAGTAATTGCGGTGTATTTAAAGCACCAGCTGAAGCAATAACTTCTCTCCTAACGAAGACAATATTTTTGCGGCCATTTTTAATGTACTCTACACCAGTGGCCCGTTTATTGTCGTCCAATAAAATGCGTGTAGCCTGGGCATGTAGTACCACGTCTAAGTTTTTACGCGAACGTACTGGTCTTATAAAAGCCTTACCAGTGCTACAGCGTGAACCTCTTCTTACAGTAGACTGGGTGATCATAAATCCTGTTTGCTTTTCACCATTAATGTCACGGTTTTCATAGCCCATTTCCAAGCCAGCTTGTAAAAATGCTATGGACAGAGGTGTACGCCATGGAGATTCCTGTACGGTTAAATAGCCACCGGTCTCATGGTAGGGTGTATTGGCTAAGTATGGATTGCGAACGTCTTCCGATTTGAGGAAATATTTCAAAACATCTTCGTAGCCCCAACCAGGATTTCCTAGCGATTCCCAATGATTGTAGTCGTTCTTAGAGCCACGCACATACACCATAGCATTGAGAACGCTGGAGCCACCCAGTACTTTACCTCTGGGCCAAAAACAACGGTCGCCTTTCATAGCTTGGCAGTATTGGCGCGTTGCCGAGGGTGCTGTTTGATACTTCCAATCTAACTCTGTCAGTTGCAGATATCCCGCCAAAGCAGGGACATCTGAAATTTCTGTTTCATCGCCACCTGCTTCCAAAAGTAAAACAGTCCAATTCTTTATTTCCGACAAACGATTGGCCACTACAGCTCCCGCTGAACCACCACCAATTACAACAAAATCATATTGACGTCTTATCTGCAATAGAAATAACGGACTCATTAGTTAAAAACAACCAGAAAGAGGTCTATAGACGAATAAATTATTCGTTTTCTTACCACTTGAGCTTCTTGTACTTTATTTTCGGGATCTACGTTTTGATAGCGATAATAATTCATGCCGATTGCCAGTAGGGGTATCATACCGAGCAAAGATGTCATTGTACCAAACGCCATTTTGAATTAATTGTCAGATCCAGGGATCTTCTTTAATTTTTGATTTTTGTTTACTAAAACCGTTTGATGGTTCTGGTGCACTAGTCGACAGTGTTACTTCAGATAAAATTTTCGGTGTATAATTGCGTATGCCGCCCGGTTTGGCCACTTTATATTGGGCTTTAGCCTTTTGATCTTCTTCTAAGATATCTAAATAGGATTTGATGTACAATTGATGATCCAAGTACTCCTTTTGCTTCTGTACACTCTTGTTGGATTTACTGGAAACAACCGAAGTGGCACCACCACTTGCTACCGAAGCAGCCGATGAAAATCGTGTGGGCGTGCAATAACACGACGAATAATAAATGCCACTATCGGTACTTTGGGAAGATTTGCGATGATGATTCCCCTTAAGGTCACGGTACAATTCTTCAGCGGTTTCAAATGCACTCGATTGATAATCGGATGCCGAGGAATGACTATCAAGCGATTTTCTCGATCCCAATTGCGTTTTAGAAATTTTTGTTTTTTCGTATTTCTGTTTGGCTAGATTGTACTTCTGCCTTTGCCTGTAGTATTCGTCGTCCGTTGAAGAGGCGTTCGATAAGCTGGAGGAGGTATAAATCAATTCTTTATGTGGCTTATAGTGGCGGTCTTGGGGTAAAGAGAAGTTGGAAGAATTGTTAAACTGGGTTGATTGATAGTTTTGCTGTTGACTGGTATTGTCTTGGTATTGGTGAAAATTTTGTTTTTGTTTTTGTTGAAGTTGTTGTGGTTGTTGTCGTTGGTTTGGAGGAAAAGGTTGCTGTTGTCGTCTAGAAGTGTTACATTTATTCTGCTGTGATATCTCTTGTCCCATATTTTAATTCAATTGAAATATAGGAAGCTATGGAAAAAAAGAAAATGTAAAAAATTATTCATTTTTTAGACTTCAATGGGTTCTATTATATTAAAATCGGGTACTTTAAAACTCAATTAAAATATTTATAAAAAATTAAATTCAATGAAACCCAATCGTTTCTGAAAGTGCCATAAAATACCCATCGATCATGAACGTACTTTAAGGTCTTCGACAACCAATGTTTGAATAAAAAAAAATACGAATACCATCTGGAACACAGAATCGATAAATGCGATTATACCTTTACCAATCACAGCGATGTGGTACTCAGTCCCACGGGCACAATAAGTAGAAGTAGAATTTGTTTGTTAAGACAAAAGTAAGGTTACCCTCTGCTGGGTTGTAGATTATTTGGGAATTATCGACAATTAGCAAGCAGACGAAATTGCAACTAGTGGAGCTTCCACGTCGCTGACGGGACCAGAACCGTTCTGTGAAGAGTGAACGGAAAGTATGCTCAACGAAAGAGGACTTAAGAAGAGACAAATCAAGTGGTTTGAGGCAAGTAAAATTTTTGTTATTGTTGAGTCATTCATCAGACTATATAGGAGTAACCTAATGTTGGTAACGGGTCTTTGACAAGGCACTGCAGGTTATGTAGAAGGCAATATTTCATATCTATATTCTGCCACGAATTCCCGTAGTCAACAGGTAGTTCATTGGCTTATTAGATGTAAGGTCGCGGTTCAAGTCCCAGGTCAGACATCACTTATTAGCAGATTTCGGGCAAAAACTCTGAGTACTCTTGTATAAAATTAACGCACACCACATAATTGGTATGAGAAGCTATGGCTGAAGGGTAGTAATGACCAATTATGTTATGTACGCTCAAAGAAAAGGATGTTAAAGGGTGGCAAAGGCTCTTCTCTAACTAAGTGGATTTGAGTTATTGTTGAGTCATGCCCTAAACTATGTAGGAGTAGCCGGAGGTTGGTATCCGATCTTTTGCTAAGGCAATGTAAGTGATGTAATCACGAAATCATAGGAAAAAGGTGAAATTATGGTTTAGTCCGTTAGATACTATTTCACAACTAAAAAAAACTTTCTCATTGCATTCGGAAGGAAGGAAACCCCGTCAGTATATACGAGCATAATAAATAAAGGCAAGGTAATAATTGTTGCTGATCTAGATCATAAACATTTGCGTTAAAAAGCGTGTTTAAACGTTTATCATAACCAAGAGAGGACAATAAAAAACAACAAAGAAATTAATGACAGCAACAGCGACAACAAAACAGCTTTAACAAAAGACTTAAGCAACAAACTTGTTTGTAGATCATACACATTTTCGCATGAAAACTAATTTTTTTTTTAATTTTTTCTTTTTTTTTAATTGTTTTTTATTTTACCAGGGTAAAACTGTTTTGAAGAAGTTGAAAGGAAAACGGGTATTAATTATTAGACACGATTTGAACAAAAAACAAAACTATTTCTCATAATTTTTTTATGCTATGAATTCAGAGTAAGGTTTTCAAGCGCTGTTTTTTTGGATTACAAATTATGTCAATCGTTTAACTACTCATTGACTAGTCGGCCGTACAATTAAAACTGACTTTAATTATAAACTTAAAAATAAAATGTTAATATCAATGATTACAAAATAGAAATAAAAAACAAATAAACAAAGAAAAACACAACAACAAATATTGGTGGTAAACTGGTTAACAATAACAAGCAGATTTTTCTTTGATTGCTCTGTTTAGGGTGGACATTCAATATCATTGCCATTATTTTAGTTGTTTACTCTTAATGCTCATGGGCCTATAAACTACAATTTGATGTGAATTCAAGTTCATTGCCATCAAATGATTGAAGCGAAATCTTTGTTTTTGTATTTCAAATCAAGTCGTAGGTATGCCGTGTTACATTTGAGATGGCCATTAAGTATCAAACGGAAATTCATAACAATAAATCAGGTTTAGAAAATAAAAAAATTTTTTTTTGATTATTTATGAGATTGAGCAACAACCAGCTGTAAAACTAAAACGGAATAGACATTTCAAAAATTCATGACAATCAATAAATGTTTTGTAAAAGCCAACAATTACATAAAATCCCAGAAATTGCAGGATGTACGTCAAAAGTTTGTTTTTTCATATGCTTCTTTCGATAGCATATGACGACAGTAAAATTATTTCGCATAAAAAAAATTTTTGCATTTACATTCTAATAAAGTGGAATTTTTCCAGGAAAACCTTACTAAAAATTATCATATTTATATTATTAAAAGGAAAAATTAATGCATTGTTACAATCCGAAACAATTCATCTTAGATTTGAATGCCATATTTTGGCATTTGCATTGTAAATGAATTCGAAATAATTTACTGTTTCCTTTCATGCTCATAACATCTGAAGGTTTTGCATGTGTATCTCTCTAAACAACAGAAAAACCTATTTTATTTCACTTGGTTTTAATAACGTCTGTGTATATTTAATTTAATTTTATTGTTACACGCAATTACCGCATTGTCTTTGATTGTTTAAAAGAAATCAAAACCATAATTTTGGTTTTAATTTCGCTTCTTTAGTTTTATATTCAGTCTCTCTCTTCTTCCGTATTGTTTTGTAAGTTACACTCGTAGAAAAATGTTTGTAAGAATTAATATCTTTCGTCATTTGCAAAATGTTAAACACAATTTTTTTTATTGAAATTTTTTATCAGAATATGTTGGTTTGATCAGCCAAGTAGAATTGAGCAGTCGTTGTAGATTACATTCTTAGACTCTTTTCAAGCACTCGAAAGATGTGTTATTGAAGAATTGCTTCATTAAATTTTGGCAATTAAACTGCAATTATCTCGGTTCAATTCAATGCTAATGAAAGAGTCGTAGAAATATTTCTGAGTCGTAGTCGGTACATCAGGACTCTGGACTATTTTCGTAAAGATAAACGTAGTACGCTATCAGCAAACTAACAAATTGGTTTATATTTTATAAGTATGATTATGTAGAGGCATTTGTGCGTATTTCGCTTTATGAAGCCATTGAATCTATTAAACGGCTCTCAACAGTTTTAAGTGCAAGCAGTTACTAGAAACGTTACAAACATCCTAACGTGTGGTTGGAGAAGCAACGAAGAATATTCGTAATAATATATAATGGACTTCTTGTTACTCCCGCGGCTATGGACACTTCCCATAAATTTCCCTCTGCCTTTCAATAGGGCAGATTTACACATTCCTTTAACATATCGATTACATTATATTATAGAAAAAGTGATAAGAGATGGTACTTTAAAGAGAGTATCTTGCACACGGGTAAACACTAAACGATGAAAGTATAATAAATTCATTCATCGATCTGATATCAATTAACAGCAGAGCCGTTAGACTATCCATTCCGTTACCTAGCTATTACGCAATGATCTGTAAGAATAAATACAGTGACAGAGATGTCCGCTCATGTTATAATTTAAAATGTTGATTGGCTTACTTTCTGTCCAATTTAAACCATTTAAGTCTAGTCAATCAAGGCGAATTGTACACGGGAATCCAAATAAAGCTATCACAAAACTGTTCCGAGAGTTGATCCAGTGGTAGCTGTGTGACTGACTTACTTATTTCGCTAGTTTCGAAAGTATCATCACTGACAATTCAAATAATATTTTCGTCGTGGTATTTTCAAATAACATTTTAGTTTTGAGTGCAATTTTTATAAGCGAAAACAGCTTTAAACAAGAGTGTTATTACGTTATAAAACTACACTTTCGGTTGTAAAAATATTATTTTTGTCTTGCTTGCAATCAAGACTGCTTCGTGAATATTTTTTTTGAAATTAGAAACAACCGCAAATGCATTTACATCATCATCATCATCATCATCATCATCTTAAAATCATTTATGAAAGTTTATAGTGCGTTTTCATTTGCATTGTTTGTGTTCAAATGCAAATTAAGAGTTCATGAGCTCGTAAAGTTGAATAAAAGAAACTTCAAGAAATGAAAAAAAATAGACCAAATGTTGAATAAAAGAGCACACAGTGTGTGTTACATACAAATATGGTTAATAAATAAATATTTGCGAGTTCATGAACTCATTGCCTGTCTTGCGATGATGATGAAACAATTCATGGTGCTTTGAAACTAAATTGTTCGAAAAAATCTTGCACTTAAAGTGGGAGATAAATATGTATGTACGTAGGCAGTATATTGCACTTAAAAAGCCAAAAAATTGTTTGTTTAATTTACAGAACTTTTTTCTAAAATAAATTCTAAAAATTTAAAATTTAAAACGAATACATAATAAAATGAAGTTCACTACTCACAGAGCTGCATTAGGTTACTCAGTTAGCTTTCAAAGTTTCATTGCTCATGTATTATAGAACATTGACTTTGGAATTCGGAGCATTTTGTAGTTGGAAAAAGTTCAAAGTAGATTTCCTAATTTAAACAAATAATTTAATTATGTTTTAGTGGTATTTAAAAAAAAAATAATTAAAAATAAACACAATTAAGATACTTAAATTTAAAAAAAAAGTTTTTACCAAAATGCACAATAAAATACATGAGCATTGTACGATTAGTCACACTTCTGTGTGAACAATTTGGTTTTGCCATACAAAATAGCTTTTTTTGTAAATTTTTTATGGTGTTTGCCACACTGGTTATACGTAATTGTTAACCCAGTTAATTAATTGGCAAATTTACATTCATGACAAATAATTGAAGAAAACTATGTGATGGACTAAATACTCAATATGATCAAGTTGCTCAAGTCTTTTGTTTACCTGCCAACAACATACACTAATAATTTGTAAATAAATAGCCTAAAAGAAGAGAAATTATTTTTAAAATTAGCAGGCATACTACATTCGATTAAAAAAAAACGAACACATAAGTTTTAACAATTTTAAAATGAAAGACAATCAAAGAAAATTATTTGCTGTTAGGCTGTGCATAATTGATCGAATTGCGGGGATCTTCAAATTGTTTTACGTATTCCTGTCAAGTTAAGATAAATTTTGACATGAACTCTAACTAACTTAGTCATTTAGCTAGGATTATTACGACCTAACATCTCATCCTACCTATGTTGGGTGTGTTAATATTAACCATAAGTGACGGAATCCACAGTTTAAAGTCGACACCGAACAACAGATTATTGAGGAACTTTTCAAGGCTAGAGAAAATTGTTGAAGATATTTTTTTTCATATTCCGTTTTGTTCGAAATGCCTTAGCTAAGGTTTGAAGCACGGCCTCACTATGGTGACTTTTTGGTGGTCACACCCACCACTTCTCCATTTAGAAGATTCTTTATGTGACAGATTTATATTTGAAATATTGTGAAAATATAAAACATTATTAGAAGGAGTGAAATATCCAACGGAAATCACTCCCTATTTGATTCTATTTTTAATGCAAATATTAATTCTTTATTATAATAAATTTATTGGATATTTTTAACAATAATTTATCCCAAATTATTGTGGATTTTGTCCACAAAAATAAAAAAATTCGACTGATCGAATGATTAAAGTAAACTTTGATCCAAGTAAAGCAGTCTTACCATTTATTACTGCTGTTCCCCTCTTGTTTGCCTTGTATATTTCCCATAAAATGATAAAAAAAGTTATTTTATTAAATGTAATCGAATTATAACCAGTTCTGGGCAAGAAAAGTTTTCGCAATTATTTTAGTACCATAAACGTATCGTAAACGGCTGTATTCCACTTTAGTAAAATCATGTTAAAAATTTTAAGTATCCTCTTAGGATAGTACCAGCCCAGGCTTAGTATTTGTCTACAGCTTGCTATGATGAAAATTATTTGTAAAATAAGCAGCTAATCTTATTGATCTATAATTGCCCCCCAATATTTTCACATAACAATTTGTCATTTTGATATTCCATTCCCATGTTGGACAGGCTTGATTGATAACAATTTGTTCACTTCCTTTCAAATTTAAGAGTTTAAATTTTTTTCTGTTTTGACACTTTTTGATATACAAATCGATTGCTTAAATATTTTTTTTTGCTTTTTTTTAATATTTTCATTATATTACCGTTAACAAATATTTTTTTCGATAATTATTTTTGGCTTGTTTCGAAAGCAAAGAAACTAATTGAATGCGCTCTACTTCAACTTGTTAACTGCAAATCTTATGATCAACTAAACGCAGAGATTTCTTACAATCATCATAAACTGTTTTCTTATGTGTTCGCAGAAGAAGAAAAGAAATACGTCAAATACATCAAACAAATGTCAATCAAAATAAAATAAAAAAAAACTACTAAAAAAAAACTACTAAATTTGTAAAATTCGAATATTTGTTTAAGAAAAATACATTCAAGTAAACGATTATAAACAATTTATTTGAAATCATAAAAAGACCATAAAAACGTAATCAAATAATTATATGTGAAGTGGATTTAGTATTAACAACACGACAATAAAACAGAAAAAGCTCGCGACGCGACATTAATGAATTTCATAATTTCACTAAAATTTGTTTTCCTTCCATATACTGGATATAACAAAAAACCAAAACCAAATATCAGGCAATTAAAAAATTAAATTGAAGAATATTTTGCTGGATAGGTTTCAAATTAGTGATGATTAGATTAATCCATCGTATTTAATAAAATACCTATTGAAATACCTATTGATGTGCATAATATAATATCGCTCAAATAATAGAAATGGATCTGAAATATCCCCTTTTCCAAGACTCTAGCGTATAATGTTTGTTGTGTTGGCTTTGAGATCCTGCGCCTTAAGAAAGTAAACTAGAAAAAGTAGTCACATTACCTCCGTGTGAGATGATCATGCCTTCAAACCTCTTGTGCAGAATATCGAAGCGGGCAAGTGTTGTGCGGCACATAGTACCGTCCTCTTGAAACTAAATCCACATTATCCCATTCAGGCAAAAAAATCGGTACTCACCATTGACTTTAATGACCTTGGCAATATCGTTCTCAAAGAAATATGGACTGCTGACGCTGCCATATAAAAATCCATATTAAACAGAGACTTTTTCGGTATGCATTGGATGCTTTTGGATCTGATGTGGGTTGGTATCGTGACAAAATGAACAATTTGCTCACGTACAAATTCATTTAGAAATGTACCTCATTGCTGAAGATTATTTTTCGTTGAGAATAGGGGTCAATTCACAATTGATCTATCGCCCGTAGAACGTCTACCTGATGTAGTCTATGGTCGCCAAACTTCATTTCATGGATCAGTTGAGTTTTGTACTGTTGCAGCTTAAGTCACAATGCCAAACTCGTATTGTTAGTTCTGGTATTTGAAACTGACTGCTTAGGCTTATTCTGCTCGTGTCACGGACAATGGCAATTTTTTGTGGTTAACAAAGCTCTTGGCTTAAATTTGCGAATAATGCTCGTGATATAATGAAGCGAAAAGATGATCCATTTTCCTAAAATAATTTTATAATTTGCAAGCATTGTAAATAAATTGGCAAAGCAGATTCAATAATTGATAACTAGTTTGACAAGAAGATACCCGTTATCAACTGTCAAAGTTTGGTAGCCCCTGTTAGAAGATCTGATATATATATATGAAATCACACGGAATACAGTATTTGGTAAAATAATAAAAAAGGAAGGAAGAAAAGTCACACTTCCACTTAATGTCATGCTCTTTAGAATGCAGCTTTCCGCTTCCAATTATTGGGTTGATTTTTCACTATGGTTTTCAGTAAAAATTTTCCATTTGGCGTGGGTGGACTTAAACACTTTTTCCATTCTGCAAACGCTTAAAAATCAAGCGTTATATTTCATTCAAAAAACTACAAATTTTTAAAGAAACATCCATAAATTATGAGTTCTTTTGAGTGATAATGATATTTAAATCGAACTCAAGATTTGAGATAATCTCACCGTATTTATTCAAAATCTGCATTTGTAGCTGTAAAAGTATTAATCAGTTCAAAAGCGAGAAGTTTTCCTGCTACAGTTTTGGGTACCACCTCTACACAAAATTGAATGTATTTGACAATGATATAAGTATGATAGTAGTGTGTGTACTCCTTGACGGCAAATTAAATCAAATCTTATTAAGAAAAGTAGCATTGAACCAGAAAGTATAGATTAATTCTTAAAATGTTTTTACCAAATATGTGTTGAAAAAATTATTGCTGATTACCTACTAATTTTGAATTTCTGATATGTTTTTACCATAAAACCGAACATTTTTTTTATTTTTAATTTATAATTGTTTTTATTTTTTGTAAATAATTTGTTGGTTTTTTTTAATTTTTGTAAATATTTTTTTTTCGTTTTGTTTTTGCTTATAAAAATTAAAAGTTGGTCAGATCAATGCGGAAATGTGATCAATAACCATAAATATACACACACTGAGAAATTTCTATAGAAATTATATTGTATGTATACTCCTATAAAAACGTACAATGTAGTTAAAAATAATTTAAAAAATTATCGCTATAACGACGAAGAAGGGGAAATTCATTATTAATGAAAAAAAAAAATATTTTTGTTTTATATGGATTTACTAGCATAATACTATAATATCCACAATACTTTTATTTTTACTTTTTATTTTTGTTAAGTTATTGCGCATTTAATCAAGCAATAATAATAATTTTATTTCAATTTATTCGTAAGAAGAGATTTTTATCACGGTTATTATCATCCACACATAATGAACGTATGATTATGGTATGTTTGTTGCTAGTTTCAACATTAAAGACCTGATTTTCATTGTAAACCAAGCATGAGAAAATATTTCATTTGTATCATCTGTTGTTGTGGAAAATATTCAACAAATTTCATTCAATCATTTAAGCTTACAAACGTAATTAACTCAATGAAATGAAATCTTCATGTACTAACAGCAAAATACTAAAAGATTTAAATGAAATGGTAAGCACAACAAAAGATAATTTAATTTATTCCAATGGCGCTAGATAACAGCAAAGGGTCTTAACACAATTAGTCTATCACATTTATATAGTGCTACCAATATAGTCAATCTGGTTTTGCCACACCTAGTCCCTAAAAATGTTCATCGTATGCAGGCGGACTTTCCAGGTCAATTCATCGCCATTTTGCATATATCATCCTAATCTACAGTGCCTCAAAGAATAGCCACTCCATCTAAATTTCGTCTCCATAATATCGTTGCGAATTGACTTTGGTTTCATTCTTAGGATGAATTATTTGTAGGAATGTACATTTACAACTAATATGTTTAATTTTCTTAGCAATATATCGGAGTTTAGAGGCTTATTTAGGATACTTTCAGCATCGACTTTCAAACTTTAACTGTTAATAACTTCGATACTACATCTGCCAAATTAGTTGTCATTTATTCAGTCTATTACGCCAAATCACGATGGACGGGAATTGCACTCAACAACATATAAAATATATAAAATTGTTGAATTTTTAACGATATCATGCATGACGTCACTTGAGACCCAAAAGACCCAAAAAAAAGTTCAGTTAAGTCTGAACTTTGGGCCCATATTTCTTTGGCCATTCCATTACGTATAACGACGACCCCTATAGATCGGTGATTATCAATGGAAACTTGATGTCTATTCTACACAAAATTGAATCACTAGCTCTTTCAAAATGGATTAAAAATTTCCTGATGGTGTCTGATACCACTCTTTGTTTTACTTAAATTTAAAGATAAAAAGAGATTAATTAAAGACCCCATGGAAACGTACATTTTCCTTTGAATATTCTCATAGGAATGCAATGATAAAGAAGGCATATCATTGGATTCAAAAATAAA
Organism: Sarcophaga bullata; assembly: GCA_005959815.1. NCBI lineage: Eukaryota > Metazoa > Arthropoda > Insecta > Diptera > Sarcophagidae > Sarcophaga > Sarcophaga bullata. Next base: position 491,756 of record QOCX01000089.1, read on the forward strand.
TAAGACATAAACTTTCCCTGTTAGAGTTTGCACCAAATATTAACATATTAACTGACCTTAATCATGCTATCAGCGCGATAATTTCTAAGAAGCGTGCAGTTGTATATATTTGTTCCTAAGCTTCCAGCAGAAAACATAGGCTATTTAAGGAGATATTTGAGGTTAATGATAATGTAGTATGTTCCACCGAAATGGCACATGCTCTTGCGATATAAAACTACGGATGTAGTAACTAAATCCGTCAGACCTAGAGCCATTTTGGTAGCCTCTGTACCGACTACTTGATTTTAATCTAATTTGATTACTGAACTCGAAGACTACTAAAAAATGTTTAAATGTAACTACCAGTAATGTGAGGCCACGGTTCAAACGCCAGGTCAACAAACAATCGCAAAATTTAATGTAAAATATCGGGTAAAATATTGAAAAGGTACGGCAAAGTTGGGGCTAATGTATGGACCGCATAGACCATAGCGGTTGCCAATAGTGACATGAAACAAAAAGTACAAAATAAATTGCAGATATTCATTTATAGTTCCAAATAAGTAAAAATATATCGTTTCAGTTTTGCAAAGTTTCTAAGGATGTACACAAACGGTTAAAAAAAACAACAGAAAGCCGCTTCAGCGGAAATAATTAATTAATTATAATTCAACATTTTATTTTTTTTTATTATTCCAACTTACCTGGATATTTTTTTGTTGAAAATTTCTTAAAGAAATTAAAACGTTTCGTCGGCAGTCACCATTACTAAATGCTTCCTTGACGCAATTGCGGCCATTGTAATTGTTGAAGGAGCAATAAAGTAACAAACATTGTCGTGAATTATAGAAAAAGTTGATTTCAAACAAATCTTATCATTTTTAGACAGTACAGTACAGTATTCCCAAAAAAAAAAAAGAAAACAAGCTCTTGAAATGTATGAAAAGTTAAAGCAAATGTTGCACAATGCAATACGAATCAAGTGCTAAACATGTTGCATAAAAGTTTACTAATCTCAATCAAAAAACAAAACGATGATGATGTCGATGTTGATGCCGGTGAATGAAAAAAATTTCAATTGATAGTGATGGATTGATTGAAGCACTGATTTTTTTTTTTTTAATTAAATTAAATTTTTGAAATAATTTTTTTTTAAACGTTTTATTAACAGGTTTTTCTCACTCTTGCATTACAAATATTCGCAGTGTTTTCGTTGAATAAGATTTAAACTTTCCTTTTTGTTCACAGTTTATTATTAACGTGAGTGTAAATTGCACCTGAAGACGTTTTTAATTGAAAAATAATTTAATTTTTTTTTTAATACAAAATTTAACACTCTTGTAGTCCACCAGTCTATATAACCTGATAAGTTTTTATCATAACTTTCCGAGTATATTGTCCACTACATCATTTTAATTATTTTTAATTAAAAATTTTTAAGCCGTTTAATATTTTTAATTCAATAATTTGTCACTTGTTTCTTAAACCTCAATATTTACATTTTAAGTGTATTATTCAATGCATTGGCGATGTATTTTTTTGCTTTGTTTTGTATTTTTTTTTTTCTTAAACTATAATTATTTTCAATATTCACTGTGTGTGTTGCTCTTTTAGCTTTTAAATTTTATTTTATTTTTTTTTATTTTATTTTATTTTTTATTATTATTTTTTACTTAATTTTTTTTTATTTCATAATGTATTCGGCAGAAACACCGCTTCTTAAATTTAAACGTTGTTATCACCAGGCCAGCTTTTTAAATAATGAATACTCTTTCTTACAATTTCAAAATCATTTTGGCCGTAATAATAATTTCAATATGTAAGCGGTACGTGCTGTACAAACAAAAAAACAAAAATGCACACAAAAATACCAAAGCAAGTAAGCCATCAGCACCAATAACAAGCCTACCACCATTAACATCATTATTAACTTTCATTATTATTTTATTAATTCATTATGATGTTATTTGGTAATAAAAGTTTTGCTTTTTTGGACTTGAGAGTTAAAATCTCAGATCTGCATTAAAAAGAAGAGAGAAAGTTTATTTTAGTGCTTTGACTGATCGATTTGTATATGAGCGAATTATTGATGAAAAGCTTTCCGTCTGGTTTGCTTTACATGAACCAGAAAATAATGCCAGATGGTAAAAATACCATGTACAGCCAAAATATCTCAATTAAAATATTAAACTTTCGGATCCAGAAATTGATTTCTTTCTTGGGTATCTGTCCTCTGAAGAATTAGTCTCAGGGATAGTTCTGCAACATAGAATATCGAAAATTTTAAATTTTAGGGCACACATAAATTTTAAGAAACATCACCACACCCACATGACCAAGTCTAGTTAAATGTTGCTTTATGTAGTTGACTTTATGGATTATTTGTTAAACTCCCAGTTTAAAGTTAACCTTAAGTGAACTCATGATCATTATTTTGAAATAAAAAAATATTCCTGTTCATAACTAAAATGTGGAAACTAATTTTTCGTTGGTAAAACCATAATAGACGCCTGAAAGAAATAGGTTAGATCGATAAAGAATAATATTTACGGCTTATATGGCGAATTTTATATTTCGATCTACTCTGAACACCATTCACAATGCCGTAGAGATGTGCTTTCAATGTAGAATTTTCATACAAAGTTTTCATCGGTGATTAAGATTATTTCTCATTTAGATTTTACGGCAGTAAGCAAAATGTTCACATATGGAGTTCGGAAAACCCAGAAATTATTATCAAAAAGCCATTGTAAAAATGGTAGATTAGGGCGCATTATGGTCTAGATGCGTCATTGGAAAATCGTTACTGTCTTTTTAGAGCATTATGTCTATATAATAATAGAACGCGACAAAAGGAGCAGTGGCACTCCACACAACCGTTTTTTGCAATATCACATGCGTAGTAGAATATTGAAATTAATGTTTAAGCATAAAAAATAATCTGGCAACCTTCTCAATTTACTATTCACACTATATTGCGAATATTTTTCTAGCACTTTCGCTTTCATTTTAACGCAAACAAATATTGCTCTTGTCTAACATGCCACTATCTTTCGCATTTACGTTGTAGTTTCAATGCGACTAACTCTCTATTTGAACACTTGAATCTTTCTCAATCGAAAGCTTATCTGCAAAACTTTAACTTTGAAATGTCGCTCTGGTTTGTTTGCCGAACAGGTTACGCATGCGCTCCAAACAGCTTTATGCTACAGAGATGCTCTACGTGACTTTTTATTGTTTTACTACCGCACCGTATCAATGAGTGATCAATTACATGGAAAAAGCAAAAGAAAAAGAGCAGCAGAAAAAAATTGTTAAGAAGACAGCCATCGATCGATAATCATAATCGATTGATAAAATGTTAAAAACATTTGTTTTTATCTTATATTTGTCATGTTTTTATTTTTTATTATGATTTATAGACACTTTAGTTTTCTTTTTAATTGAATTTTTATCAAATTTAAAATTTTATTTTTTAATTTATTAAGTTTTATTTGATCGTATTTACTGTAATGATTGACGTAGTTTTAACAGCCTTTACAAGGCCAACAGCGCCAGTTCGGCAGATAAAATTTTTCAAATTTTAAATATGAAATGTTGCAATAATTAGTTGCTGTTGTTGTATATTTATTGGCTGATTTAATCATATTTAGTCAATACATATTAATTTTGCTTTTATTAGTTTTTTTTATTGTATTTTTTTCAATGCCTATAAAATAATAACAAAAAAACACGTTTTGACAGCCACCCAGTTGCAAAAGTTGTCTAATTGTGTTTTCACTTTAAAAGTCGATTAAATTATTATAATTGCTGCCAACTGTCTGCATTAATTTCGCATAGAAGAAACCGATTAATATTTTTAAATTTATTTAAAATAATACAAGCTTGTTGTTGTTGTTGCATCTTTTACTCACTTCAATAGCTATAATTTGACGAGTGTTTGGCAGTCAGTTGACTAATTATCTGGTATTTAACACATACCTCACCATACATATCTTCAAAATAATAGAGTTTTTAAAAATGCTGTCTCGCATACCATCTTCAAAAGAAATCAGAGTTCGGCACCAACAATATATTGAATTCGATATCAGGGCTGCTTTGATAGTACAAGTATGGGACAAAAGGATTTATATTCAAAAACATTTTTGTTAATTTCGTAAAGAACGAGCTCGAAAAAATATTAATCATTGAACTATTTATGTCGAATATACTCATCATAGCGAAAAGAAAATTCTTCACTGAATGTTGGGAATACATTTCATGCGGAAAAAAATCACATTCGTTTTATTATTGAACAAATCTACAAAAGTTTTCCTTTATAAAGGTATTTTAAAAAAGTACATTTTAGAAAATTTGTAGTTGTTTACTTTTACTGGGAGAAACATTTTGCTCTGTTTATGACGAGTATACTCGTCTTCGTTGGAAAATTATAGAGCAGGCAGATAAGGTTTCTTGAAACAAAATTAAGCAGTTGAGGATTTCTATGAAAAAGTCTTTCAGTTTTAACCTGAATGCCTAGAGTATTGTAAAAAATATTCAATTCAATCCACGCCCTCGTAAGAAGATTCTTAGGCTGTCTATATGTTCATATATTGAATCAAAAATTCCTGAACATAATTGCAACGAAATGAAAAGATAGCAAAATAGACCTGACGGTACAAAACGCTCAGGGCGACACGTTCAGTTAGTTGGAAGTCTATCAGTCACATTAACCTCATAGTATTTAGATCCTGTTTCAAAACGACATCAAAAATTAAATGCAATGAAACAAAAGCAAGTGAGTTTAATAAACAAAAGGATCTCTGAACTAAAACCGGAAGCTTATCTAATAAAACGTGGGCAACCGACGTATTTAGTTTAAAGTGAGTGCGCACATGAAGACAAAGATTTTAATCACAGCTTGATTTATGTGGTGCCACAAAATTTACATAAATACTGCATCAAATTTATTAAACAAATGCGCAACGTTTTATAATTTTATTTGTATTTTTTTTTTTAAACATTACAACGTTTGGCTACTCTAGTATTTTTGTTTTTTTTTTCTTATTTCGTTATTGTATGTATTTAGAAGCTTTAAAAGTGCCACAATGAAAACGAAAGTTGTAACTCCGCTGCCATTGTATTTACAATACTGCCAAAGCAGAATACGTTCACTGCAGTTAACGTTCGAATAAAATTTACCACAGCACGACTACATTTGTGTTGCAGCAAATGCTCTCAAATGTTGCCATGAATTTTTGTGCAAAAAAAAAAAAAAAAAAAAGAACAAAAAACCGAAAAAAACTGTCAGACTGTGAAACGAAATAAAATAGATTTCAAGTAATTGTGAAAAAAGACAAAACAAGAAAGAAATATAATGCCTGTGTACAGCGCTTGCTCCATCGTTTTGTTGCAAATTGATATTAAGATAGTTTTTTTTGTATTATTTTCTAATGTCATTGCTAGTTACTGGATGAATATCCATATTCCAGTGGAGACAAGAAACGTATTTAAACTCGTTTGAAAAAAAATCAACACAAGAGTATTATGACATCGTAATCATTTGCACCATTTTTAAAAATCCTTGAAGGCAAAAGTTTGCTCTTTATTAATTGAAAAATTAAAGTGAAATCTACTTATTACGACAATACAGAGTTGAAAATGAAAAGTTATCCTGCATGAGACAGTAAACCTTAGCTCATCATTAATAAAAACGGCAGTATTGTCTTTAAAAATTTTTACGGGGTGACATTATACCAAAAGAAGAATTTACACAAGAAACCTTTTCTGTCGTTTTAAATTATAGTTACTGTACTTGTATGCATAATCGGGAGGGACTATGACCTCTGAATCCGCAAATGTAAAATTTTATGATTTATCTCCACAATTTTTAAACGTTAAGAATGCATGAAATGCAATTCTGCAAAAAAATTAAAAAAGTTTTGGTTTCACTGCCACAGATCTTCTACAATTCACTTTACAATGTTTGAAGTAGCATTAAACTAGCTATTCGAAGCAAAAGATCTTGGCTTGCAACCATTATATGCTTCTAAGGAAGTGGACGACTGCAACTTCCATTTCCACACAGTATGCATAAATAACTGCGACAGCTGAATTTATTTATTTTTTGTTAACCTGACCGGGTGTAAATAATTTTTGTTTGGAATTAAGATAAGGACGTAATATCTGCTTAGTATGAAATTGGTAAATACAGTGAGAAGTTATTAAAAACAAAAATTCGCTTATCGTAATTGACTTTTTTCTCCAAGTTTTTTTCGCATTTCCTTTTAATTTTGTGCAATTTATTTTCGCTGGGAAACAACAAACATACACAACAATAATTAACAACGATAATATTTTTTTATACCACAACGTGTTTAATTTGTTTTTATATGTTAATTCATATTTAACTACTGGTGTCCCATCACATAATGGACAAAAATAATTCATTATGTCCGGAAAAAAAGACGTCGTTTTATTTAAATTGTAACGCTTGACCCTTAAATCAAATGGAAAATATTATTTTTCCATTTTAACACTTTTTTTTTTGTAAATTGGTAGGCAACTTTAAAAGACTCAGGAACAACGCTAAAATTATTTAATAATCTCAAGCCAACGCGTATCACTTTTGGACCGTACTAGTTCAGGTAGCTCTCACTAGACTGCGACATGAGCGAGTGAGTGACCGTACCACCGTCTAATCTACCTTATCGGATAGCGGATACCACCGGTTAGTTGCTATGTCTTCTATTTTTCGTCCGATTGAGCGAAAGACGATAATACATGCCACAATAGACGAGGAGCGCTAATTTTCATTCAAAACCCATTGACAGCATAAGTAAACAAAAGATTTTTTTCACGAAAATCAATTTTTTAGCAAAACATTAATTCTTGTGCAGAAAAAGTTTTTGCCAGTCAGTATTTAACACATACCTCACCATACATATCATCGAGACAATAGAGTTTATAAAAATGCTGTCGCATACCATCTTCAATTTTTTTTTTTCGCTGAGGAGGAGTAAATGTACCTAACCGTACCGTAGACGAAGTCGTCACTATCCCCCGTGTGTGGGGCCCTAACCCACTAAATCTCCCCCTACTCTTTGTGCCCTCTCCGGAACTACTGTTGTATTACTTCGGAGTGGAGCCCATCTGCCCTCTTGGCCCCTTCATATTCTATATCCGCTTCCGGATTGCTCAAGTTCTGAAAATGTATTCAACCATCCATTCTTATTCTCTCAACCAAATCAAGTTTTTTAGCTTCCAACAATATCTCAGCATAACTGGCTATGCTGTTCCAATTTTCTTCGCTGTTCAAAAGTATGTCGAAGAAGTTTTCGACAGTGTAGGCCCGACTTTGACCTCAGGATTTCTTCTTTACCATCTTCAATAGAACTCAGAGTTCGGTAGCAACAATTTATGGCACTCCATACAGTTACAGTGTAAATTTTATTACAAAAAAGTTTAATTCGGAAATAAACATTTTGCGTAATTTGTGCACAATAATTTCATATAAACTTCATTCAGTTTGCTGACTGAACTGCCACAGGACATTTTATTGAAAAAATAAAAAATAAAATGAAGGCAATGAACGCCACTAAATTGAGTATTATTTCGTTATAAAGAAGAATAAAAAATATTAAAGAACATGAAAATATATAAAGAGAAGGATAGATAGATAGATAGGATAGATAGGATAAGGCTGTTTCGAAGGATTCATATTCGAAAACATTGTTTGTTGATTTGGTATGGGCAGATCTCTAAAATCCATTTAAGCAAAAATTCTTGTTAAGAAAAGATCAGTTTCTTTTTAATTTCATAAACCCTTCAATTTTTTAGAGCCGGGCCTACAAAGTAGCTCTGATGGTATAAGGTGGCCTGGTTTTCTTTGTTAGTATTGTAGAATATTTGCCTAAACCAGATTTAAATATTCTCAATCTTACCCAATTTAAAATGAGCAAACGGCTGAGAACCAAAATGTTAATACGTAATACGAAAAATATTGTATTGTATTGTAATTAAAGTATTGATTAACACAGTGTTTCAAAAGCCATATTTGTTGATTTAAATGTTTGCTGGAGAATCCATAATCCGGTTGTTGTTGCCTTTATCAAGACCAACTTTGCATGTGCGAAATTACCATTAAATGCTGAGTAGAGTACAGAAAAACTAAAACAACATGACAAACATAAAGAGCCAGTGGTTGCATTCATTACCACATTCGAATGCTGCCAATGTCAATGTTATGAAATTCAATATCAAATGCTGTCGTACAAACGTATATGCATATACATACATAGATGTATAGTAAGTAAGGTAACTAATATCTTGTTAATCGAAAAATCGTTTTAAATTTTTATTTCTATGACATGTAGAAACAAAAAAAAAAGAAAACAATAACAAGATATCGAGTATTTATTTATTTTCCAAATTATTTTTAAATTTTAAGATATAAAAACTAAATAACGTGTGGCATATGAAACTGCTTGTGGTCGCACAGTAAATCGTTTTTTTTTTTCAGTTTTAATTCCAAATTACATACATTGTATGCAATAAGCCGCAAAACCAGCTTAAGTTGCAAAGAAAATAAGACAAAAAATGATGCCGGAAATTAAACGTACTTCCATAGTAGTATGGTGTAGTGTAGTGTAGTGTAGTTGGCTGGTATATCGTATTAGATGTGTTGTTATAAAAAGGTTGGCAAAAAAAAATCTGAAAATAAATAAAAAGAAATATGTGTACATATGTGTATGTACATACCATACAATAATCAAGATGTTATATAATAAGACATGAGCATGGGTTGGCTATTAAAGTTAATGAAAACCTCTTTTACTTTTGAATTTTGAATTTGAATTAAACCTTTACATCGCACCGTATCGGCGTTAAAAAAAAAAAGAAAACAAATCTGAGATCATTGTGCCCATATATCATTGCATTATTTATCATTTTACCTTCAAGTAATAAATAATTATTACACCTGAAGTTGTAATTCATACTTAATTACCTTTTTATCTGCCATTTGGAAAATTCCAAAAAACTAAAAAGAGATAATAAAACTCCACACCATAGCAAAGGTGTTGGCTGCTCAACGCATTGTTTATTTACATTTCCAAACTTAGATTTCAGTAATTTCAGAGGCCAGCCAAAGTCATAAATAATGCGTTTTTGCGTTTTCGTTTACAAAACCATCCATTAAATTCAGTGTGTTTTTTTTTAGAAACTGATTTTTTTTTTTTTTTTTTCGAATAATCATATCATACTTGAAATCTATCATTACATTTCATATTATTAAATTAAAACAACACATTGTTTTTGTTTTTGTTTTTTAAGGTTTTGGTGTGTATGTTTTAATTTGAAAACCAGCCAATAAGAAGATTTTTATTGCTTTATTATCCATCTTTTTTCTAAATTAATTAAAAATTAATTTTTTTTATTATGTCTGTTTAAATAACATGCCTTATAACTTAACAAAACTGGCTTTAATCGAATGTGTTATTATATGTTCAAAAGAAACACAAACAAAAATCTTGCACTGCAAGAAAAATAGATTTTCTGTTGAATTTGCAATTGTTTAAACTTAAAAGAAAGATTCTGCGGCTTGGGAAATGCGAATTTTGTATAACTTTTTAAATTGTTAAAACATATCGATTACTATTAATCTAGTGAGGAGGCAAATAATTAGAAAAATAAACAATACACTTATACATGCATTATAGGAAGCTCTCTTTTAATAACGGTATTAAACGCAAAAACCTTGTTTACTATTGTCAGCACTACATTACTTCCAAGAGAATGGATGTCCTGGTATGCCAGTAGATAGTGTGCCGGATTATCAGTGTGAGGCTGAGCCATGATTTTAATTCCCTAAAGAGACTCTAATCTGTTACACTACGCCGAGCATAAGATCGTAGTTACTCAGCTAGTAATAATTATAATATAATTTGGAATTGAATTTTAATTAACATTAAATGAATGAATACTTCGAAGAAAAAAATTTAAACCACCGGCCATATATTGGACAAAATGTCTGGAGTATACAGTAAATATCCCTTCACGTCAAACTTTCATTAATTGTGAGACGTGATCAACACCATAGCTCGACTGTTTTACACCGAATTTGAAAATGTCGAAGGTTTGCATGTTAATATCTTATACACACAGGCAACTTCTTGTTTTCCGAATTATAAATAATAATAAAATAAAAATCTCAATCAATTTAATAAATTTTCACCCATTAAAGTAAATAACAAAATAAGACTCCAAGACTTACTTGAAAATGTTACATAAAACAACATTTGCTAGAAGATTTTGTTTCAAAGTAGTCGCAAGTTGCAAGCAGTGACATGCAGTCCTTAACAGTAGTCTCGTTAATGCATGATACACATCATAAGTTATAATATTCAATTTTTTTTAATGCCATGCGCTAGGCCCAGTCTTCAATATTGGAAATACAAAATTATGACATTTCATTCATAATCATGCAGATCACTGAATATGTATATAAACATATGTATTCCATGTGTGCATAACAGAGTTTAAATTTCTAGATCCTATCAGCGATAATTTTTTACTTATACCATATAGCTTCGGTATACTCTCCTTTGTTTCTTATATGCGCTAATGTACATGGACTGCGATAGATATCGTATTTTCCCCTCTGACAGACGTTCCTCGGTGGTGGCGGCATATAATTGAAACTTGTGCGTAAGTTTTTGAAATAACGACAATCTTTCTAATATGGAGGTTGTAATTGTTTACTTGGAACTGTTTACAGACAAAAAAAAGCATGGATACATGAGCTCCTGATTAACGAATTATCCAATTTTGGAATCAGTGTTCTATCACTGGAAGCATAACTTTCAATCTGGTCATTAATATGTCCCAACGGATGTATAGGTTACAAAGCATTTCTTGCCTTGTCTATGTTTCTTTAGTCTATTTTAGTTGTTCCAGCTAAGCAGGTGATTGGTCCTCTGTAGCAAGTCGTAGGATAGTGGGGCTGCCATTTATCGTTGCCTAGTAACAATGCCCTCCGAGTATTTAGTATAGTGGTGAGGAATCTTGCTGATTGTTGATTTCTACTTCTTTTTCCCACTCGGTATTGCGTAGATGCAAACATTTAAATTTGTATTCTAAATATGTTCTGATTCTGGTAGTCCTCAAAAAGGAATTATTATAGTTCAGCTATAGGAACAAAGCATACGAACGATTTAAGAGATAGGATACTCCGTTATCTAGAGAAATTTTTAAGAATTGTAGAAGAAACTATAATAGAATGAATTAAAATATTATGACCGTCTAGTGCATGTTTAATGAGAACAATTTTATTTTCTTTGCGTTGTAGAGGAAATTGAAAACCGTTTTAAAGAAGTATTAGAAGTATTAGGTTGCGTTTTAAACGTAAACCAATTAAATTTTTCAATTATTTCAATATATTTTTCGAATATTCCTCAACCTGGATTTATAATATTGATAAATTACTAAGACTTTACAAATAGAATTGTGCCTTAACTATATAAATATTATTTGTGGGAAAACATATGCTATGCAGAGAAATCTGTACAGGACGCAATTCTTTACACCTCTAAATATACGTATAATCTTAGCGAAAATAAACCACATTCTACCTGTGAGCTGTTTGTGGGCCTGGGGGACTCTTGTCAGTAGATACAAACTATATGTCACAAGAAAATATATATATTTATGTATATTAGAAAGAAATTTTTGTGAAACCAACTGCCATTAGAAATTCAATTTGATGAGACTACAATTATCATACATTTTTCACATAATAAATTCCAAGATCCATCAAAACTTATGAAAATTTTTAACATAAAGTTCTTTGGATAAGACAACATATATAAAAAATATGAGTCAACTGTTATACTCTTTAAATAATAACTACGGTAATTTTTGTCCGATTTTATCAAACGAAGTGTCAAACTCTTCACGAGAGCATGCACTTTAAGAATGTCACCACTCGATTTGTAGGTTTTAATTCAATTTTGCTAATAAGAATTGCCAAACTTTAAAAAAATAAAAAAAAAATAAAATATTTTCCAAGTTTACCCCATCAAAACTCAGCATATAAGTTTGAACATATCGTTTATGCATATACCGTTTTAAAGGCTGATCTCTCCCCTTTCTAAAAATCTTTAGATTTTTAAAATAGGTTGAAACATATTTTGTAATCAATAATTTTGTGTGAAGAGATAAAAAAAACTGTTTTTGTCAAATAAAATATAAAAAAAGAGAGAAATATAAAAAAAGTATTTTTGAATTCTACTCAACCTACTGAACAACTTAGACTATATAGTTATATATATAGTTACTATATAGTTACTCGGGAGTATTTTTATTGTCGCATCGTGTTATTTATTAGTTTTTTAAATATTTATGATAAAAGAAAACTAGAAGTCGCTTTTATTATTAACAAAATCACATAAATTAAATTGTCTATAATTTTTTTTTTTGAGTGTAATTAAAAATGTAACTTCGAGTGTAAAATTAATTAAAGCTTGTAAATATTTGTAAAATGGATAAAATAAAAACGAATTTTAATGCATTTCTGCTGTAACCTTGAGCCGAACAATTACCAAAATTTTATTACAATAAACAAAAACGCTGCTAAGAGAGTTGAAAAAACCCAATTGCGGTCTTAAAAGTTTTAGACTTTTTCTTATTTTGTTGTTGGTAGTTACTGTTGCGTATCTAAAGCCATTTATTTTGTTTGTTCTGTATAGTGCTGTAAGTAAAATTAATAAAGATTGAGTAATTTTATAACAAAACTATTCTTTAAGGGAAGAATTTTAAAAAATACCCTTCGAATCCTTGTTAATTTCGTTTTTTAAACTTTCTTTCAAACACTATTATTAATAAAAATTATCTTCGTTATATATCTTGTATGTGGTATATAGAAAAAACCAAAAACTATTTATACTTGTACACCAACCAACAACCATCGGCTAGAAAGAAGTCAGTTAACGATCTTGTTTTATGCACTCTGGCGTAAAAATGCATCTTTAATTTCTTTCAGTTGTTTGTAATAGACATTAATTATCTTGAAATAATCTTCAACTTAAATTTATTATTATTAAACATATCATTCCAAAAATGTTAAAATAGAAAAAAAAAGTTTAAAAATTACTTTAAAAAATATGTAGGTTGTCTGACATGACATTTACACGCATATCCCCCACTGTATAAAGATGTCTTGACTGATTAGCAAACAATTTTGTTTTAAAGCTATTGGGGTTTTCTAATTGAATATTTTTCATTTAAACTATATACTTAGAATTATTGAGAAACTATATTGGTTGGGAAATTTATCAATCTGTGTATGAAACTAAAATTATTGAATTAATATGTGACTAAAACTTGTAGGCCAAAAGAATGTTTAGGCAGTAGAACTCAAAACATTGATTCATTCTCATCAGCAGTTTTAGTAATCTTATTAGATTATGGCTGCGATATATTCAATTAGAAGTCAATAAATATCAGTAAAATGGGATTTAAAAACAATTTCTGTTGAAATTGAAATTATTTGATCACCATACTATCAGTCTAAAATTATTGAAAATTATTTACTGAAGAAAATGAGAAAATATTTCAAACTCATTCATGACCCACAATTATTCCAATTAAGGCAGATGCAAAGCGTTTATTGGGAGTTGTTGTGTGTTTGGGTTGTTGGTTGCATCTTTTCTGTGTTGCTGAAATTTGGATAGATGTGATGGAGTTCGGGGACATACCCCAAAATTTTTATTGTGGTGAGTTTCTAACGTGGTGAATTGTTCCAACGTTTGATGAAATTATTAGGTATAGTGAATTTTTCCGGCGTGATGAATAAAATTGAAATTTATCAAAGTGAAAATGATGCAAAGTGTACTATTAGTGGTAAATTAATCGATGTGAGCTTAGATAAGTAATTTTAACCTCTATTATCGCAACCCATTGGGTTGAGACAAACTCACCATACATATAAATTGAGGTGTGAAACAGGAATGCGTGGAGTCACAAAAACAAATATTGTGGAATGGATAAAAATATGTTTTTTTTAACTAAGAATTTTTGATAAGGCTTGTTGTTTTTTACTTAAAATGTTTACTACGACTTATGCTACCAAGTTTATGAGCTAATCTTGAGATATTTAGTTTTTATTTTACAAGCAATATTTGCCTATATAAATAAAATCAATTCGAACGAACTAATTATGACAATAATTTTGAAGTCATTTTAGGAATAACTGTAGTTTCAGATTTGGGATTAAGAATTTCGAAATCCGGTATAAAAATTTAAATTAATCTGACAACACTGTTAAAATAGATTTTTAAAAATATTGTTTTTTTTTCAGGTAAGCTTTATCATTTTATCCACCACAGAATAAATTCACCATGACGCTACTACAACTACTAATTGGTTGGTGGCGATGCTAAAATACTTGAAATCAATGGGTGCATCAGGTAAATAATATGTAAATACGACAAAAAAAATTAATGAAAGTTTTAACTGTTTGTCAAAACATATTTAACACAGATTTTGTCATACTTTTTTAATCAGCAGCTTCTTGGATGAACATGTTTCTGGTATAAAGGCTTTAACAGAATGCCTTAGATGGATAGATGGATAGAACAAATGAAAAGTACAGCTATCTCAGAATTTTATAATGTTAACTTGCTAACATATATTCGATACAAATTGATTATATTCTCTTGCCCAGTTATTTGAAATTTATTATTAGCGAAAATATTAGTGATCCCCACTTAAAGTCTTATGGCCATTGTTACAATTTGCCCTTGGTTTTAGTAAGAGATAACTTTAACTAAAGCTAACTTTAAAGTTACATTTAACTGTGTTTTGTTATTACAACTTATGGTAATGAGCGTCGGAGCAATATCGATAAATATACAGAAACTGTAGTTTTTCTGAAAGTAAAAATAAAAAACTAAGGTTCTTAAACTTTTAGCGTAAAACGTTTCCACACTTAATTTAAAAAAAAATTATATTGGGTCTTGCAACAGAGACTTCCTAAGTTTGAAAGTTGATAACAGTCATCTGTTGAAGCAACATTTGTTAAGTTATTGTCATTTATTCAGTCCGTTTTGCCAAATCACCATGAATGGGTATTAGTTTGGCCCTTAGCTGTATAAGTTTTTTTTTTCGAATTTTTACTCTCACCTCTTAGTTTGGTAAATATTAATAAAAAAATGGTCCTGTTAAATTTTCAAATCAATTGGTTAGAGCTAAGGGGTAATGCAAGCCCGATCAAATTTAGGTGAAACCATAAAATTTTAATTACTTGACTAATGACTTCAAAAGTATTTAAGAAAAATTTAAGATGTTCTCTGTAAAGTTTTAAAAATTTCTTACCTTAACTACTCCTTTCTTTTTACTGCAAAACAGCTCAAATGAAAGAGAATTTGTTCGTCAAAGCACATTTAAAAAAAAATCTTTTTCCTAAAAAGACATGGCTTTGATAATGTGCTCTCTTAAAAATTCAATTCTGCTTTAGCCATTTGTCGCATCGATCAGAGGCTTTTTTGCGCAGTTTGTTGTTTATTGAAATTTGCATCTCTCAAAACTCTTCTGCTAGTTTCTACACTTAGCACACTTACCCAAGTACTTTTGGACTTCAATAGATCTGTTTGATACACTGAAATGCATCTGTTTCATACCTTAATTTCGCTTATCGGCATCTGTAAATGCATTATGCAACGAAACTTATCAGTTGTGTGTTGAATTATTGATCATGCGTAGGGTTTTCCATTTCAAGCTGTTCAATAGAGGTTCGTTTTTCCATTGTAAAAAAAAAAAAAAAAAAGAAAAACTTAAATTGAACATTACCTTTCAACACGAGCTTTCAATTGGTCACTGACACTGCTCAGAATAAGTAGGGCTCTTTTTCTCTCTGTTGTGTTGTATTGTAATCGTGAAAAATACAGTTCTTTACGGAGTGGAAGTGTCCTCTTCTAAATGCAATATATTTTGAACTATTTTCTGAAAGTTTTGCGTGCATCAAATAAAAGCTGTAACCTGTAACCCAAGGGTTTTTTTTATTCTTTTCAAATAGAGCAGCAGAAAATACAAGTAGTGTGTGCTGCATTAATGCAAATATATGTCGAAAAGTATTCATTCTATCCTTTCATTCAAGCTTTGATTAGATTATTCAGTTTTAAACTCTATTAATGCCATCATTAAATAGAATTTTATGGCTAAAGCTTTTAAAACTTAAACTTAAAAAAAAGTCTGCAATGGCTTGAACCGACATTCCTAATCCTTTTTTTTTATAAATAAAACCAAATTTTTTTTCTTTTTTAAAAATAAAAATAATTCTTAAATTTATTTTAAAATTAAGAACTTAAAGCATAGTTTGTAACATTAAAATTGACTGAATTTATTTACAAGATATCAACAATAATTGCAAAAGTACAAAAAAAAAAAACAAAATCAACAACACAAAATATAAAAACACACTGGATGATACATAGACCAACAGACTTATGGTTATAAATTACTATGATTTTTTTGTTTTTGTTTTTGATTGTTTTTTTTTTTTCTTTTTAATTTAAAGGGTCTTACAAAATTTCAGTTCAATAAATTAAATTTTCTTTAACTAAATTGTATTGCGAATATAAAACTAAACTACGAGTAGTCGGGCTATGAAACATCATCTGAATTAGCGAAGCCTAAACTACTTGAGGTATCAGTGATATTGCATACGGCGTTAACATTACGCCTCTGACGATATTGGGTCGAACCCAGCCAAAGTTCTTTAATCATGTCGGCGCCTTTTTCGGCAATCATTACTACGGGCGCATGAATGTTACCATTTGTAATGGCTGGCATAATACTGGCATCTATTACTCTGAGGCCAGGAACGCCATATACTCTCAGCTGAGGATCTACCACAGCCCAAGGATCTGTGGGTGGCCCCATTTTGGCTGTGCCAGACATGTGATAAATGGTCATTGTGTACTGGCGAATAGCGCAGTTCCAATATTCGTCTGTAAAATGGGGTAAATGTCGGCAATTGGGCAATTGTTTTGACCAGAAACGAGCACCAAATCTCTTCATGGCCTGTGTCTCACCCATGGCGACAGCAGCTTTAACACCTTCACGCAAAACGTTCACATCATCCGGATGGGTAAGATAGTTATGATAGAGTAGGGGATAGCGTAGAGGATTTTTGGAAGCCAATTTTATAAAACCTCTACTCTTTGGTCTCAACATCATGGGAAATACACCAAAAACATCTCGATTGCTTACTTCACCAAACATTTCATTGTAAAACTCATCTGTCAAGCCGTGAGCCACCTTAACCTGGGAACCGCCGTCGGACATTACGGAAGCCGAAGTCATCATAAAACTCATATCGGGCCAATCATCACTGGCATTTGCATATTTGGTATTAATAAATGCCACTGCTTCCAGACCCACACTTGAGGTTAGAGGACCATCTTCGGTTATGGCATAACGTAAGGCAGTGTTGATATTTACCATTCTCTTCATTACTATCGAAATGGGATAGTCGATAAGAAAAGCAATGCCACCCACTGCTATATGATCTTGAAGATTTTGACCTACTCCAGGCAGATGGTATACCAAAGGTATACCCACTCTTTGCAATTCATCGGCTGGTCCAATACCTGACAACATCATGAGATGGGGTGAACCAATGGCTCCCGCCGATAAAATAACTTCTCTGGTGGCGTAAACAGTCTGTATTCTTCCATCACGTATGAATTGTACACCAGTAGCCCTTTTCGTTTGAGGATGGGTCAGTACTTTGGTAACATGTGAAAATAAGGCAACGTGTAGATTTTTTCTTAAACGTGCTGGTCTGAGGAAAGACTTGGCTGTAGAACTTCTCGAGCCACGTCTCATATTGAATTGATAGAAAGCAAAGCCAGTTTGTTGTTCACCATTAACGTCGACAATATCGTAACCCATTTCCTCGCCAGCCTGCAAAAATGCTGGACCTAAAGGTGTATTATAGGGTGAGTCTTGCACAGTCCATAAACCACCTGCAAACACAAAACAAAACATTATCTTTATAGGGATAATGTATTCGTTTAATTTATTAATTGCATTCGATATATACCTGTGCCATGATATCTTTTGTTTCTTGCTAAGTATGGATTTCTTTGATCTTCTGATTTGCGAAAGTAGGGCAAAACATCTTCGTAACTCCAACCTGGATTACCAAAAGAAGCCCATTGATCAAAATCTCTTCTATTCCCTCTAATATACAACATAGTATTGAGTACAGAACTGCCCCCAATAACTTTCCCTCGAGTCCAGCAGCATCTTTTGTCCCTCATAGCCTGGCAAGCTGTATTCTGTGGTTGAGTTCTGAAAAATAAATTTTACGGTTATTGTTAAAGGTAAAGGGCGTGGCAATTTGTATAAACATTTTATGTAATATGTTGTCAATATCAATATGTTACACTTTTAAGTTGCGCTCAAAACACAATTTTTAGTTGCAAAGTTATAGTTTGCAACCAAAAGTTATGTTTTTTGATGACTATTGTTGTGCCATGTCATTTAGATTCAAATAAACTGCATTTGCAGTACTTGGTTTACTTTATTTAGCTTAAGGGCCAACCAATTTCTGACTCTTACAAATTTTAAAAGAAAAAAAAAAAAGAGAAATGATTGATAATATTATGTGGACCAAAACAAATTAAACGGAAATAAGTAAACAAGACAAACGAACAACAACAAAATACACATATCGTACGGTACACAGATTACGCAACAGACACAAAATTACTCTTACCAAAGGGTCACGACTATCTGGCAGAATCGTTCTTCGTTCTATTTATATTCCCATAATTGTAGATTTGGTAACTACACTATGGAATACGTCTGCTGTGTACACGATTAATCGTCATTTTCATTTACTCGCATTTACTACTCTCTTCTCCTGTATTTATTTTGAACAGTGATTTCATCTCGTAATAAAATGATAATATAATTGATAATTAAGATATTATTACGTAAGCGGGTATAAAAGTTTTAAGTTTTATAAAAAAAAGTTTTTTAAATTTTATTTATAGTTTTGTCACTCCACTAAAACAAATGTTTAAAGCGATAGCACTTTGAAAATTCCGCATATTTATAGGTTTTACTATCAAACACTCCCTTGAAAAAATTTTATGAACCTTAAACATACTTACAAAACATATTTTGTTATTTTATTTTCCTTTTTGTTGTATTTTGTTTTGTTTTAAAGTGAATAAGTCAAGTGAAGAAAAATATGTGTGATCAAAAAAAAAAAAGGCGCAATTTTTTAATTTCTTATAAAACTCACGTCGACCATAAAGTTTTTTTTTAATTCGGATGCTTGTTTCATAAATAATTCCGAGTCATAATCAAAATCCTTGCATTGTTTTTAAGAAAGAAAAAAAAAGAATTTGTTGCTACATTAAAACATTAAAAACCCAGTGACCCACTTAAGATTTTTATTTTACCGGTTTATTATTGTATCGTTTTAGTCTTCAAAACCATATTAAACGAGCGGTAAACGAGCTGTAAAAGGAAAATCAATTTATTTTTCGCTTGATTGTCTTGTATCTTTATACACAACTGTTGAGCTAGAAAAATACTCAATGAAATATGCCTGTTGCACGTTGTCTTAATGATTACTTTTTCCCTTCTAATTCACTCTCTCTCTCTCTTCGCTCTCCCTCTCCTTTAAGTTTGACTCAGTTTTGAGTGAATATTTATAAGAGACAAGAGAGAGAGAGAGTATTTGATCTCGTATTTAAAAGGTAATGCCGTCAATTGTCTCTATTATGGTTACTTGTGGCAGGCACTGATAGTTTTGTAATGTGCATTCATATTGTTTATAAGACTTGTTTAAATTCCACTTTTTTGTTTTCTTTTTGTTGCTGCTGCTATCGATTGCATATTGCAACTTTTGGAGTTAAATTAGGCAATATTCATTTATCATAGAACGATAACTGGAAAAGTGATTTTAAGAAACATAAACAACAAAAAAAAAATTTATAAAATTTCCTTTTTAAAAGAAAAATTTGAAAGTCACTTGTATTCGAGTATGTGATAGCCTACACAACAAATATGTTTTAAATGATTAATTTCCTGTACAAAGGTCCATATAATTTTCACCTGAAGTTAATTCTAGTCGAAGGAGCCCAAATAAAACTACCTACAAAAGCAAGTTTAAAAAGCAAAATTGCCGTATTTAGGGCTCAGAAAACCCACAAGTGGTGTTACAGAAACCAAGTGCACCAGTTACGAGTGACTATTCAGTGCGGCTTAAGGAGCTGAGGCATCATTGGCCCATTTTGCTTTGAAGATGAGGGCGGTGCAACCGTCACGGTCAGTGGAGGCATCTATCGCACTATGTAACCACTCTACATGGTATTGATATGAACGATGTTTGCTTTCTTGCCTCACATATTATGCCACAATCGATTTATTGCGTCAAACGTTTGATGACCATTTAATTAGCCAAAATGGTGATGTCAATAGGCCGTGGCGATTCCACTTCCACAGTTTCTTAATAAATCGTTTAAAAAATTCCTTCTAAACTTTAATGGTTTCGTTTGTTTTGACACATTACGTGCGTTTGTGTTTTACCCACATCGTAGACATTAAAACAAATAAGAGAACTTTAGCTTTCGATATTTTGAAAGTTAGCTTTTTATTTTTTATTGTTACTAATACGATATTTTCTTATTTGAATAAATCTAATTCTGATATCCTACGTAACTAACAGCAGTTTCTTTTCGATAAATATGGATGTTAGTATTATTAGGTGGTTTCATTCATTTTGCACAAACAGTGCAAGCAATTTTTTTCTCAATGACAGAGGACAAGTTCAAGTTATATTGAGTCACTGTACTGACATTTACATACTCTTGCAGCTGTTGCTACTACCCATAACGCTTTTTTTTCATTTTGTCTTTCTTTTTTTTAAATTTTGTCTTTCACAAAATTAAATATTTTCGGCTTGAAATATTGCATTCCTAAAGCTTTTCATTTTTCTTTAAATTTTCTATTCATTTCTCAAATCTTTTGTTTATTTTTTTTCCTTCTTTTTCTTGTTTTGTGTTTATACTAACGATTCTATGCATTTTATGAAGTTCGTTTCTTAAGTCTTTTGTTTGGAAATCAAATTTCAAATTCTCTCCTCTATCTTTTAGTTTTTCATTCGACTTTTTTTGTTTTGTTTATTTTCAAATTGTCAACAAAACAGCTGTAGTTGTTTATGATTTTTTCTTTTGCTTTCATTTCTTTCTTCAATTGCTTTTAACCAACATTTTCATAACAATGTTGCATCAATCTGAGACGCATGGTATATGTGAAAATTGTAGCAACCTCATATATGAATGTACATATGTATGTGGTCTATTTTTGTTATGCTTCAGTACCAGTTTATTAATTTGTTAAGCTCCAGCACCTTTATTATTAACGTTTAAAACTCTTCAAAATAAACACACAAGTTTACTGAATGAATTTTAATGAAAACAATTTTTTTTTTTGAAGTGAATTCTTCCCGCTTAAAAAATAAAGGTAACAAACAATTCAGCTAAGCTACAGCCATAACGATAAACGAATTATTGTTTAAAGAAAAAACAAGAAAATTTTAGACAAAATTGTGTGAATCGGCAATTTGAATTTCTTGTTTTCCTCGCAAGTAAACACTCCATACAACAATACAAGGTCAATAAAATATTATTGTTTTCATTTATTTTCATTTCTTTTTCTTCTTTATTGACAATAAAATTTCAAATTTACATACATACATTCATATGTATATACAGGTCAAACGGAAGATTTATTATGGAAGCTAAACTTATTGAAAACCTTCCATAAATAGTTCAAGTTTCAACGGCCAAAAACCTGTATGTAACGTGGTTGAACTTAAAATTTCTGTTTCATTTCATTAATTCATCAATTCTTATTCATTCATAGACCATTCAGAGTTTTATTATCCAAACCTGTTATCCATCTGTAATGAAAAATACGGTCTTGCAGTTCTGCTAGCCAGTAATTTGAATAATGATAACAATAGGCCTGCCTCATAAAAAAGACAAATAATCTACGATACAATATACGTAAAACTAGAGTTTTAGAATCAATTTTTTGTTTGGTTTTTTTTTTTAAGAAAGTTTGCATTTTAAATGGATTGAGTTTAATAGACACGTTTTTAATTTCCATTAAAAAGAAAAAGACATTACCATTGTTTAGTCGTCATTCATGGTATTTAATTTGTATTATTGAAAGCATTTGAACTGAATTCACTCACATTGAATATGTGAACAAATTTCTTTAGATTTAGAAAATTGCCGCCAAGTGAAATTAAAATTTTTGTACAGACTTCTCAAATATCATTTTTCTTTTATAATAGCGCAACTATTCCATCACACACTCTGCAAAGCATGTTTTGGAACTAATAGAGATACGTTTAATGTATCGAATTAAGAAGAGAAAATAAAATAACAATTTTTCTGTATATCTAAAGCAATCGATTTCAGAATTTTTTTCCAGAAATTTTTTCCCTTTGTTTGAATAACTTAGTCGTAGTAAATCTTGGTTTATTTTGAAACTTTATTCAGTTTTAAGAAAGTTCTAATCATGAATCAGTTGGTACAGCCAGAGATGTGACAGGAAATATATTTTTTCTGTGATGCAGACATTAGCACGTGCATGTATTAAGCGCTTCAATGCTAAGAAAAATATTATGTTGCACTTATTGCAACTCATTTTATCAAGACTAAAGTGAAAAATCGAAATCGCACTGTATTTGTGTTCTTTGTATCACAATATTTTCTTTCTCTGTACATAGCAGCTAAAATGCTAAAAAAAAAGTTAACAATTGAGAATTCTCTTCATTTATAACTCAAGCGAAATAGTACTATTTGTAGTCGAAAATGTTGATTACACGATTACTGTTTCTATTAAAAAATACAAATGACATTTTCAATACTAATACATCGTGTTATCCTATACATATGTGCTCTACTAATAAAACATGTTATCCTGTGCATAGTGCCCATAGTCTAGTAGGTAGTGTGTTGACTTATTATACATCAGGCCACAATTCAATCCCCTTGAAGGAAATTTGAAAATTTGGCGACTTCCTCGCAGCAGATTTCTGGCAAAAACTTTGCGAGTAGATAACATTTCCATAAAAGAGTTTCTACCTCTCAGCATATTTCTGGCAAAAACTCTGAGAGTAAATAAAATTACCATGAAAAGTTGTCCAAAAATCTGTCGTTCGGAGTCGACTTTAAACTGTAGGTCTCGCCACTCTTGTATGAAATTAACACACACAACAAAAGTGGAGTGAGAAGCTAAGTCGTAATCCTGACTAAAGTATTGTAATGACCAATTATACATCACGCCGTTCTAGAGTCAAGCGTAAGTTAAGTACCCAATTTTTTTTTTTTTTTTTTTTTTTTTTTTTTTTTTTTTTTTTTAATTGCAAAATAGTTGGAGAAGTAATTTCATAGATTTCACTTCCATTCCGCTGGTTTCTTGCCCTGCCTACGCTACGAAATCTGAAGAAAATTTGTTTTAAAATTATTCGTAATGTTGAACTCTTTTGTTAAGATCGATGCGTATAAAAGTCATAACTTTAGTTCGTTTTAGTTTTTTTCCCCCTTTAGCATAAAATATTTATTTTTCTCTATCTATTCTCTAAATTTTCCACTTTCTTCAACAAAAACAGTTACACGGTTTTATAATCAATCGTTTAAAAATTTCTTCTAAACTTTAATGGCCTCATTTGTTTTGACACATTACGGACGTATGTTTCTGTTTACCCAAATTACAGACATTAAAACAAACAAGAGAACTTTCGCTTTCAGCACTTTGTTTGAAATGTTAATAAGAGATGGTCTTGTGTGGTATTAACCACAATATTTGCCATTATACGGCTGTGTTAGCTTGGCTGCCTGGTAATTACTGCAATCAACAATTGTGTTGATAACAAAACATAACAAAATTTGAATAATTAGAAGAAAAAAAAATCAATGTAAACGCTTTGAAGGCCATTTAATAGGTAGAAGAGCAAGTGATTCAAATAAATATGAAAAATCGTTAAATGCCCTTGACTGCAACAGACATGATCTTAAAAGCGATTGAAATGGAAAAACACATTTGTTTCCGATTATTTTTTTTTTATGTTCATTTATATTTTACAAATGATTGATTGTTAAACAGTATAAAGAATGAATTGTGTGCTTAGACTACCGTGTAAGTAGGAGACTTCAATATTTATTCACAAAATGATAAATCACAAAATGAATCTCTTCAGCATGTGTTTTTAAAGCCATTGAAGAAAGACTTGAATTTTTAACGATTTTTTTTATAATTTAATAAAAATGAATTGCATTTAAAAAGACTATTATTGTTTATTATGTACCCAGTAATGTGTTAAATCATATTTTTTAATTCAAAT
>QOCX01000089.1:516176-560011 GCA_005959815.1 Sarcophaga bullata
AACTCCGTGTTTAAAAAAATTTTTAAAATAATTAAATAAAATGAATTAAATTTAGCATTCAAGTTAATTTTCATGTTAACTGTGCGAAACAATGTTTAACAATTCACCTTTTAATAAACTTTTTATGGCAGATACCTTGACACTGACTTTAGTTTTGTAAAACTTGTTCGTAAAATACCTTTTCAATGGCATTAACTCATACGTAACGTAGAATACTCGTTCTAAACAAAATATTTATTTAAGAATTTTAATTTTCAACTACAAATTGTTAAGCTATAGGCGTCTGAACGTCTGGCAAGAGCGTTATGTGGTGGTGTTAATTTTTTTTTTTTCAAAAACATTGGTTTTTGTTAATAAATCGTTGTAAAGATAACAAGTTGAGCTAGAAAAAAAAAATGTTGCACAGAAAAACACATTATGTATGTTAACCAAATTTCAATACAATAATGGCTAAAGTGCAAAGGTAATAGATTATGAAATTTAGGTTTAAAAAAATAGAAAATCAACAGAAAAAAAAGTTTACATCAAATATTTTGAAATATGTACTACGCACTCTAATTTTACATAGATTAAGTGGTGATGCAATGCTAATTAAAGAGACGTAATATTTAGTTAAATCAATGCCTACTAATGATGGCTACTGTCAATTATCATTAAATTGTTTAAAGCCACTAATTAGGCAGAATATCTTTAGCATTCCTTTTTCACATGTTGATGGATATTATAAAGATATTAAGGGAATGATGCGTTTAAAAACAAGAATAAGTAAATCGCTGTTAATTTATTCCAACAGTGACTGAATTCAAAATCAAACATTCAAGTCAAAGTATGTTTTAACATCTGTTGCGCGTGTGCTTATTATCATACGTTGGCAACTTAAGTAAACATAAAGTCAAATAGCGTCAAACTCATTAATGCACATTTAATTGTTAAAAGTAAAAATTAATGATACCACTGGTTCTGGTATATAAAGATGTATTTGTCTGTAACGTTAGGATTTTTAACAAAAAAAAAAAAAAAATACTTCAAATATAAAAAACAAAAAACTACAAACTTACTACAGAGAAATTGAGATCTAAAAAAATGTAGTCAGTTAACCTTACCCAAATTTAAAAAAAAAAATTAAACTGGCACATATAAGCGATGAAGTTATTGTCTTTAAAGCTTATAGAGTTTTATTATAATCTGTGGTGTCTTTCAACAGGGATATCATTTATTCAATCTGTTTTGCAAAATTAGTATAGTCGGCCATCGGAAACGACTTCTGTTATTGAAGTAGGTTCCTAGAGCAGTTGGCAAACTTACCCTAATTTTCTTCGTTCCAATAGCTACATGTTCAAACAATATTGTCAAATTTTGGACAATAAGATCCAAGAGCGTTAAATGCTGGCGGTTCCTTCGGCCCATATTTACTTGTAGACAAATGCACTGCAGGGCGATGGTTACCAACCAACTTCTTTTAGCCGAAATTGGATAAATGTGGATGTCAACAATATGTGGTTTCCGTTCGATAGATTATCTCTCTCAGCAGATTCCTGGCAATAACTCTGAGAGAAAAATAAAATTGCCATGACAAGTTTCTCAAAAATTTATCGTTCGACTTTAAACTGTGGGATCCGCTACTCATGTTTAAAATTAACACACACAACATAAGTGATGACTGAAGGGTTGTAATGGCCAGTTATTATTCTTATTCTTTTGGGGTTTTTTTCTTCAGTCGCATGTGTATGCGAATAAGTCACAAACCACATCGGTCTTCAAATCCAACATGACATGTAATTGTTAAAATTGCAGAATCATGACAAATTGCGCATTTTCAATGCGAGCAGTCATGTAGGACACTTGGGTGATGTTGTATTCCACACATAATGGCATCAATAAGTTTTTCAAACGAATAAGAAATTTCATTGGTATTTTCACGAAGTCGCCGCAGTCTAGAGTAGGTGGAGTGTTGACTTATTAGTGCAACTACTACAAATAGAAAACAATATTCCTTTGGTGACTTCCTCTCAGCAGATTTCAGGGAACAACTCTGAGAGTAAATAAAATGTTCATGAAAAGTTTCTGAAAAACTATCGATTGGAGTCGACTTTTAATTGTAAGTCCCGCCACTCATGGATAAAATTAACACAAACATTACATGTAGTGTGAGAAGCTAGGTCGTAATCCTGACTAAAAGATTTGTATTGACCAATTATGGATGCATGTATGTTTGTATTCTCATACATACTTTATTTTATTTAAATTTAAAGGTAGAAAGCTCTTAATGAAGAATAAAAAACATTACATTTTGGAGATTGGCATGCCATGTACTACTAAATTCCATGCCATGTTACCTAAATTCAATAAAGTTCAAATGTATTTATAAACTGAACCAATTGTATCAACTTTTATTACAACAATCTTGCGTTTTGCCTTTGACTTAAACCACTGTATTTTGCCAATCTCAAACAAACAGCTGTTCTTTCAAATTCATCTCATGAGTAAAATGTTTGGTATGCGAGTTGCACTCAATATGTCTTTAAATTTGCAAATAAAAGGCTCCGTTTTTTTCTTCTTCTTTACAGTTGCGTAATAATTGAGTGACTCAGACGTTGTAGGTAGTTAGACAGGTTTTAATTATGGAGTGCCTTCTCAGCTAAGCTCTCTGTGCAAACTGTCAGTGACGTATTTAGAAAATTGCTAAATATTGTATACAAAAAAGCAAAACAAAACAAAATAAAGGAAAAATCAAAAGATTTTCAATTGTAGATTAGAAATTTTCAAAAACATAATTTTACTCAGAATTAAACAACAACATTTTAGTCAATTAGAGATACGTTTATGGGATAATCCCAATTCCCAGTTCAAATAATTAACCCCGCTTAACAAAATATGTCAAATAACATCAACACGTACGTTTATTTAACACAAAAGGAAGAAAAAAAACATGGTAAAACAACATAATAATGTTGACAGAAATGTTTAGTAAACAATTTTCAAATTCCCTTAATTTTTAAGTTTAACAATAATTGCAGCATCATCATCAAACAACGGTAGCGTAGTGGAGTTCACATGCTGAATAAAAAAAAAACTAAAATAACCTGAAGGCCATTTGTAATTAAAGTCGTCTGTTACATTAAGTGTATGTCCGTAAACAATTGTAGTTCATATACGTTTTATACTCCAGCAAAGAGATGGACAGACAGACACACATGAATGACTAACCGAAAGACAAACAGAATAATCATATTTAACCGGTTACTTATTCACACACTTACTAACTTACTTTGTAGCCATTAAATTGTGAAACTTCATGACTTTGTATTTTAATATTTTAGATATGAAACATATTTGCATGAACGCACATAGTCGCATGGCTTTAAAAGTAAAATTTAATAAACAAAAAAAAAATACACTCCTTGACCACTTGAATTAACTTAAGTGAGCCATTTAATGTTAAACAGTTGAAAAGTCAAATGACAATGAACCAAAATAAACTTTTATATTAAAATAATGAATTTTATTGTTTATTGTTACCAAATTAACTTGAGTCGCATAGAATATGGCAAAGCATGAAATCAAAACAAAAGAATTAAGACACGCTCATTAGGTTGTGCAACAACAAATGTTTAGAAACGAAAAGTAACAGAGCAATTTTAAAATCACATCATTTTCCGCCTAGAATTTTTATCATGACACACTGAAAAAGTTCTGTGTTCTTGAGGTTATCATCGAAAAAAAGAAGCGCAAAAAAATTATTTTTTTTTAATGGAAGACATGTATTGAACTTATTGGCTGACAGTTCCCTTCTTAACTGTCTCCTGAACAAAACCAATAGAATTTACGATTTAGAGAAATACTTCACCACAAGTCTTAGTAATAAAAATGAGTGGAGCAAAGCTGTAAGAAGCTGCATACTTATTTAAATGAGGGTCTACTTTGTGCTATACAAATGGAACATAAACTGGTTTAAGAACAGATACAGGAGTTTTTGTTCCTAAGGGCATTTTCCAAGTCGAAAGTCTATGCCACCGAAAAATGTGCTCTTATCTTACTGTCACTCGGCTCTTATGAAGTTAAGGAGAAAATAATAACGGATTGTCTGAGCAAGCTGGATCGGATGCCAAGTTATACGGAAATTACCGTCAATGAGCAATAAGGCGAGCTTGCACCAGAACCCTTCTGGAGCTATCTTCAACTCAGAAGGCAATCTTAGAAATTCAAATGCATTCTTCTTCAACGCCGATCCTGGTAGTATGTTTGCTTATTAGACAAGAGCCTGTTACTTAAACTAGCATCTCGAACAAAACGATATTACTTTACCAATTCAAGCAAAACAAAATTGTCGTGAAAACTTTCTCAAGAATCTCTCGTTCGGAGTCGACTTTAAACTGTAGGTTCCGCCGTTCATGTATAACATTAACACACACAACATAAGTGGTGTGATAACTTAAGTCCCCTATGTGACTTGACATGGAAATTCTGTAGAGATTTATGTTTGAAAACAATATTTCTTCCCTTTTTGCTACAGCTACCTTCAAAACTTTTCTTGAGTAGTTACAATAAGAGCAGATCTAAATCATGTATGAGGCTAATCAAGAATAACCTGGCGTTGGTAACAGAACACTGTAGACTTAGAGCATACTTATTATGAACAGGGGTTATTCCGAGCCAAATATGCAGATTTTGTGTGGATGAGAATGAATTATCGGAAGATATTCTTAGAAGCATTACTGTAGACCAGATGGAAACACACCCGGGTGCATACCAGACGCTAGGCAGTGAATTGTCACTTGACACCGCATGAAACAGACATTATAGCAATACCCTACCCTGTAAAGTTAAGGGGGACTACAATACAAAATTAAATTAATCAATCAAAATAAATAGGCCTTAATTTCAATGTTATATATACTAGTTTGGCAAGTAAAGAGCCTATTAAGATATTCATTTGTTAACAACGCAGTAGTTATAAACAGATTGACGTTAGCATAATTCAAAAGAAATAGATTTTTTTATTCGCATATAAGAGTTCATAATAATTCTTTAACTGGTAATATCTGAACGCAACATTTTAATCTCTGCTGCATAAATAAATTATTTCTTATGAAAATCTTTTGAAAGAAAAGTAATTGTTTTATGGAGAAAGCCTACATCAAGGAAAAGTAAAAACATGTCTTGTACCACTCACTGCAATGAAGATAAATTAACAAGTTTTTGTCTTAAGTCTTTTGTTTTGGAATAGAAAGTGTGCTAGAATTACATTGTGATTGAATTTAATCTTTTATTACAAGTCTATTCTGCTTCAAAGATACCAAAAGCACTTTAATAACATCTCAGAGTCTATTGTGGAGAATTGTGTTTAATGTCATAAATATTTCAACAACAATCGAACAACAGCGTAAAATTATTTTTTTTTTCCACTTTTCTGGCTAAAAACAGCTTCATAATTAGAGGAGAGTTGCTGTACACATGCATACATATATAATTGGTCATTAAAACTATTCATTCAAAATTGCGACCTAGCTTCTTACACTACTTATGTAGCGTGTGCTAACTTTTTATGAGCGGCCGGGGCTACAGTACATAAAGTCGAATCCGAACGATAGATTTTTGAGCAACTTTTTAATGTCAATCTTATTTACTCTCGAATTTTTGCCAGAAATCTGCTAAGAAGCGATCGCCGAGAAATATTTTTTCATAATTCGTTTTGTTAGAGATTTCTTACGTGGGGTTTGAACCGTGACCTCACGTCTAATAAGACAACCCACTATCTACTAGATTACGGTGACTGTTGCTATACAGGCTGTTTGAAGTTTGCTTAATAAAATTTAAAAAATTATAATCATTTGTAATAACATTTATTACATAGTTTACTCTGGCAGATCTTATTGTTATTCTCGTTAAGAAGTGCTTTAGTGCTGCGATCATGTGATCTGTTGTAATCTCCTCAAACTTTACAGGATATTCCGGTAATGACTAGCATCTTGCATGCACCCATCCATTTCTTTCTGGGATGCACTAATGTCCTACAGATTATGAAACTGTGTTCTAAGATTCATTCTCATTGACAAAAAATCGACTTGTTGGGATCGGAACGATCCTCATTCTTAACAAGTGTACAGAGCCTTGCCGAAAGGACGGTTAGCGACTTCAGGCTATTCTTTGATGCATGATTCAGATCTCCTCTTACTGTAATTTCCAAAGAGAAGTTTTGATTTTCTTAAACCCACTTGGTTTAAGTAGAGGCTCTACCTGTCTTTGTCTTCCATCGCGTTAAGCATGCCTTTCCAAAAATCCAGCTCCACTCTAGAGAAGTGTTGTGACTACATCAACAATGTAAAAGCTTTCCTCCTAGAAATCTAGTCTGCTTGCTCATTGCCAAGTGTTCCTACATGGCCTAGAATCTAGCAGAAAGCCCCAAACTGAAATTGGTTTGATATTTATTGTCTTAAGTGAACGATATTGCTTGTGGACCATAAAACCAAACTGTTTATTTTCTTTTACATTTTCCCGCCAATTTATAAAGTTTTTCATTTAAAACAATATATTTCCTTGGCATTGATTCACGGTATTTTCTACTTTTTTATTTATTTTTTTAACTTTCATATTCACTAAGTTTAAAAAAATGTTTGACTGACTTGGAGATCAATTTGATTTGTTAAATTCAATCGCTTGAAGTATTAATAAAAAAATTAACAAATAATTTATTACGTAATAATTTAGTATGTAAAAAAATAAACAAATACAAAATTTCCTATGAAAAGTATGTAAATTTTGGCACAATATTGTTTACTTTCCTACGTTATTGTGAAATTAAAAAAAAAGTGGGTATCTTAAGTCTTTTGTTTTGTTTTTTTTTGCCTTCCCTTAGACAAATCAATTGTCGTAGGTTAGTGATAACAACAACAGTGTAGATAAGTGAATGATGATAGCATATCGTGAAACAAATGGAAGAAATCATAATAATTATGCAAATTAATCGATTTCATTTTGCATCGGTAGCATTTTGCCAATTTTAACACTCACAAAAACATCAAGAAATGAGAGATTTTTAAAGTAAAAGAAAAATAAACAAACAAAAATTAAAATCAAAATGATTTCGTATACATAGTCATAATTGTTTACATAGTTAGATGTTGTTAATTTTTCTTCTTTCGAAAGCTTTTATAACGGTTGGCTCAACTTCACAGTGCGTAAATCAAATATTCCAACAGATATCATCACAGGGTGTTAATCAAAAGAGCTAAAACCAATACGGTTTCAATGGCCAATAACCAAATATTGAATAATTTTGTAATGTTGGGTTGGCCACTTAATGCTTGTGTAGTGTGCGAATTCCAGGCAAATGTCAATTGTTCAATTCCGGAAATTCATCTTCAAGTTTTGAATCAATTTACTTATGTTTATGAAAACAATTTTTATTCAATTCAATGAATAAAAATAAAATTTCCTCGAAAAAATTAATGACAAAATAACATTTTAAATTATCAATCCATCTAAAGTAAGACTATTTCATAGTAAGCTAATTCTCAAAAAAAGAAAGGGTTTAAGATTATTTTTATGAACTATTGACAGTTAGACAAAAAAAAATTGATGAATTCATGGAACAAATTGAGAAATACCAGCACATAAGGAGCGTGGGCATTGCTAGGTAAGCAAGCATTCATAATCAAAAAGATATTCAACATTTAAGTAAATCTGAATAAACAAAAACCTTGATATTCAGATGTCAAATGAAATAATGGAGTAAAATATACATACATAATTGGCCATTACAATCCTTCAGTCAGGATTACGGCCTAGCTTCTCACACCACTTATGTTGTGTGTGTTAATTTTATACATGAGTAGCGGGACAGTTTAAAATCGACTTTGAACGACAGATTCTTGAGAAACTTTTCATGGTAATTTTATTTACTCTCAGAGTTTTTGCCAGACATCTGCTAAGAGGAAGCCGTTGAAGAAATTTTTTTTCAAATTTCGTTTTTGATGCTTGACCGGAGATTCGAACCCTGGCCTTTCGTCTAATTAGCCAATACACTACCTACTAGACCACGGCGACTTCAATGGACCGAGTTTCCATTTGCAAATCACTACTGAAACAGTACGAAATCAAAGCAATACTAAATGATTACGGGTGTGAAAGAGTAACGGTTCGCTTACGTTGGCAGACACAGGAATTGTTCTCCATGAGCTTTTAGTCAAACGATTGGTTCTGATATCTATTTTCAATATTTAGCGGGATTGAAACAAGCAATTCAATTTAAACAACCAAAATTGACCCAAAGGATAAGGAACATCTGTTCGGAACTCTCAAAAT
Organism: Sarcophaga bullata; assembly: GCA_005959815.1. Lineage (NCBI taxonomy): Eukaryota > Metazoa > Arthropoda > Insecta > Diptera > Sarcophagidae > Sarcophaga > Sarcophaga bullata. The sequence goes on from QOCX01000089.1 coordinate 524,481, forward strand.
GTTGTAATCTTAAAGTCCTTAGAGGCCTGCAAAACATAATTGAATTAGTTTTTTTTTTCTCATAAATAAAGCCAGGCATCAAACCCCAGGTCAGACATCAAAACGAATTACAAAATTTTTTTTTTTGCGATTTCCTTTCATCAGATTTCTGGCAAAAACTCTGAGGGTAAATAAAGAATTGCCATTAAAAGTTTCTCAAAAATCTTTCAATCATAGTTGACTTTAAATTGGAGGCTCCGCCAATAATGTATAAATTAACGCACACCGCAAGTGGTGTGAGAAACTACGTCGTAATCCTCACTGAAGGCTTATAATTACCAATTATGTATGTGTGTATACTAGAAGTTCTATAAGAAGGGAATAACAGCTTAACATATCTGATAAAATGTCAGCAGATCAACACGACACATATTTGGTTTAAGAAGTCTTGTGTCAAATATAACAAATTTATAAATTTTGATCAAATTAGTAATCAAACTTTTTCGAACATCCAATTAAACGTGAGCTCTCAGGCATGTCGTAGTTGTAGTCGCCGTAGTCTAGTAGGTAGTGTGTTGGCTTATTAGACGAAAGGCCAGGGTTCGGGAATCCCCGGTCAGACATCAAAAAAGAAATATGAAAAAAAATATTTCTTCGGCGACTTCCTCTCAGCAGATTTCTGGCAAAAACTCTGAGAGTAAATAAAAATTGCCATGAAAAGTTTCTCAAAAATCTGTCGTTCGGAGTCGACTTTAAACTGTAGGTCCCGCCACTCATGTATAAAATTAACACACACAACATAAGTGGTGTGAGAAGCTAGGCCGTAATCCTGACTGAAGGGTTGTAATGGCAATTATGTATGTATGGTCTCAGGCATGTCGAACAAAACGAAATATAAAAAAGTATTTCATCGGCGCCTTCCTCTATCAAAACTTTCTCAATAACCCATCGTTCGAGGTCGGGTCCCGTCATTAATGTATAAAGTTAACACAATACAGCAAGGGTGGTGTGAGGAACTAGTCTGTGATCCTTACACAATTGTAATGACGAAATAAGTAAGCAATACAGTTTCGTTAAAATAATAACAGATGAGTTTTTAATAAATCCTACTCTCTGAATTGTGCAATTAAACATAACATAACGATTTTACGAAAAGAAATGTATTAGAGAAACTTTCTTCAAATGTTCTTTTCTTTCGACTCAAATTGTAGCCTGAACACGTTCGGTATAACAAAAATTAATTTCTCTTATCTCTTGTTAATAATATGGTTTTCTATAGTTTGACGTTTATCACATGAAGCAGACATTAAACTTCCAAAATACATATTCATTCAGTTGAAAAGGCTTAGTTAAATAGTTCAATTATGAAGGCATTAAACACTTTTCCTTACTCTATAAATTATTTTTAATCCCAATTGTACCATTTGCTAAGACTCTAGCATAATTTGCCTTTAAGTTTCGATTTTAAAATGTTTGGAGTGCAAGATTCCAAACGATTCAAACTTCTTTATTTTTCACTTGCTCGCTGAAAACTAATTTCACATTCAAGGCTTATAAAATACATATCTTAAAATCGTTGTAATTGTTGTAAATTGATTAAATTGATTCGCTGCTTGCCTGCTCACCTGTATTTCCAATCCATTTTGCTTTTATGCAAATACAACGATAACAGTGGCACATCCGATATTTCCGTCTCATGGCCACCTGCTTCCAGTAGCAAGATTTTCCAATGTGGCACTTCCGATAGACGCGAGGCCAGCACAGTGCCTGCTGAGCCGCCACCGATTATAATAAAATCATATGCTCTTTCCACCTCCTTAACATTAAAAGGACGATTTTCTGGATCGAATAGATCGTAATTATAATATGCTATGGCGGCTATTAGGAAGGGTATAATGGTGAGTTTCCCCACGCCGATGATAGTGGTCGCTATTTTAATAGCACCCGCTATGGCAAGACCCAATTTTGAAGCACCTACAGCTGCAATGCCCGCTGTGGCAGCAGCTGTGGAGGCTGAACTGGCTTTAAAGATTAAACCGCCTACTGAGGCGGCTGCAGCGCCCAAAGCTGGTACAACAACCATAATTTCGAATTTAATTAATTTTTTTTTATTCCCTAAATTAAGATAACTGGCTCTAAAATATGAATTTCTTATTTAAAATTTTCACTTTTCAAATGATAATGAAAAACATTTAAAATTTATTTAAAATTTTTTGTTTAAATTCACGCCATTGCATTACAGATTTTTTGCACGTATTTTTATTGATTTTGTTTTCCTTTTTATTATTATTATTTTTTTGTGTATTTTGCTTCGTTTTATTTAATTTAATTTTTTTTTTATTAATTCCTTTTCTGCTTTTTTACTTTTCTTTTCCTTATATTTTGCTCGCACGCTTTAGTTACCACTTTCGTTTAAATACAATGCCATGACTATAAAGAGCTTAAAGCGTATTTCTAAAAATATTTCCTTTACGTATTCCGTGTTAGGCATGCGCTTTAACTAACCGCTTCGTTGAAATGTATGTCGACAACTGAGTTCAATTTCTGTTTCTTTTTACAGTTGGCTCAAGAGTTTTTGAGCCAATTTTAAACATTGGCTTGTACATTTCAACAAACTTCACTTTTAACGAGTTAACCAAGTGACTAAGCTCACAGTGTATATTTCCATATAACTGCGTTATCTCTTGAGCATGAGTGTCTTTGGTGGCATTTCATGAATTCGTGGTGGTGTGGACATTCACCACAATGTCCGTAAATAATTAAAAATTTGTTAAAAAAAAAAAAAAAAAAAAAAAAAAAAAAAAAAACATTAAATTTTTTCTTCATACTGAAAAATTGTATTTGTATGAATGTTTATACATTTTTCAATTTGGATATTTATTGGATGTATTCTCTTGAAGATGGTATTGCGTCCGTATAGTGAAACTATAGTGATTCTGGGTCTCGCTCAATGTAACTAAAAGTTAGTGATATTAAACAATATCTCTTAAAACAGTTAACAAGAAGTTAATACAGTGTAGTAAAAAGTATAAATATTAAGAAAAAACATTTAAATACCACTGTAGAAATGTATACGTTATTACAGCATTTAGTTACGTTATTGGGCATAGCTTACTTGAGTCCCATAAGGTCCATTAGTAACACCGGTATTACCAATGCTGTCATAAAATTGTCTGGCATTTTATGAAAATTTAAATTTTATTCAAATTGTCTTTATCTAATCGAATTCTGCCAATAAATTCTGCGTACTCAAGCACAGTCTTTCTTGCATTTCTAAATGCTGAACAATGCCAATGAAAATTCTCTGGAGTCTCCTATTTTTCAATTTCAGCAGAAGTTGTTATGAGGCATTCTCAGTTGCCGAGTATATGAACTCAGAGACCAGTGTCTCGTTATAACTATTATGACGTTCCAAGGAAGCAATCTGGTTAGATTAAAACGCTTTTTTTCTATTGCTAATTGTCATCTTTCTATTGCTAATGATTGAAATGTATGTAAAACCATATGCCAAACTGATGTATAAATTCAAACAAACTTTACATTATGTCAGCTTTTAAAGCGTGTCATTCAAGAAGGCATATCGAAGTAACTGTCCAAAGTTTCACTATGACCTGTGTAGCCACCCGACACTCCTAATGATGTCCCTTAAAGTGCCGCCTTTCTACTACTTTCTATGACTTCATGTTACCTTCTACTGAACTGATTCCATTTTATATTTGTAACTCCTTAATAACAAGAGCAATTATGACTTAATTGGTATAAGCCTTGTATTGAAAAAATACATACATACATAACATACATATCCTTTAGTCAGGATTACGACTCCGCCTCCGAACGACAGATTTTTGAAAAACTTTTTTAAGGTGAGAGGAAGTCGTCCAACAAATTTTTTTTTTCATATTTTCGTTATGATGTCTGACTTGAATCATTGCAGCCGCACGTCTGATATGCCAACACACTACCTACTAGATAAATAAGAAAATAATTTCTGCAGTATAGTGCATCATATAACAAATATTAATTTTCCATAGCTTTTTTAATTATTATACCCTAAAGTATGTAAAAGTCATGATTCATTTACTCTTCTTCCAACAGAAATTCAGCTTTCGACTTATCTACCATATTTACCATCGTTTAATTTAATTTAAATATTTCAATTGCATCTGGGCATGAACAACGGCATAGACATTTAACGAGAATATTAATTTACCGTTAAAGACAAACGTAATATAGGGAGGGAATAAACAAATAGTTTCTATGAATTTTTAATGCAACAAATAAATGAGTGAAATGAAGGTTATTCACAAAGTCTGAAGAATGTTATGATTATGGTGGATAGACTTGCTGCTGGAGATTTTGGTCAACTTGAAAAATTTCCTTCGAGAATATATGAATGAATGTACTTTATTACCAACACACAAATATTTAGTGATTATTGTTGATTCTCTTTAATGGTATTTCCATTTTTTTGCGTTTACGTGCTAATTTCAACGTTCATCTCCTGAAATCATTGTATCTTATGTTCAATGACACACTATTTGCAAACAATTTTTTGAATACAAGTTGACAAAGCATTTTTTTTTACCATCTACACTATGCAATTTAATTCATTCATTCAACATGATTTCGCGTAATATAGTTTGATTGAAGAAAAATGTTGTCATTTGATTGTGGCCGCACGTTTCAAAGCACGATAAAGTAATAAAAATTTAAATCTTTGGTTTTGGATTTTTAGTTAATGAAATAATATGATGATCAGATGAAGTATTAATTATCATCGTATAATAATTATAATGGCTTGAGGTTATTCAAGAAGGCACCATATATAGCGCAAAACATTGTTGGTTCCATTGTTGGTTAATTGTGTTAAGAAATGAATTCGCCGTAGTCTAGTTGGTAGTGTTTTGGCTTTTTAGACGAAAGTTCACGGTTCGAATCCCCGGTCAGACATCTCGATTCTCAGCAGATTTCTGGCAAAAACTCTGTGATTAAAATAAAATTGCCATGAAAATTTTCTCAAAAATCTGTCGTTCGGAGTCGACTTTAAACTGTAGGCCCCGCCAGTCATTTATGAAATTAACACACACGACATCAGTGCTGTGAGAAGCTAGGCCGTAATGTAAGAAATGAAAAATATTTTATAAAAAAATAATTGCGAATACAAAATGAAGGAAACATGACCATGCTTTGTTTCAGTCAGTTCATTGGTCCATATTTTTAAAAGAACGAGTACTACAGTCTATTATTACCAACTTTTTTTAGCGTGGATTGAGTGATCTGGACACCAACTATTTGTGAGTTCAACTAAACGACGCTGTGTGTCACACACTGCATACTATATGAGATAGCCTGTACGAGTGGTTTGAGAGCATGTTCACCTCACGGGAAGGTGATGTGCAATTTGAACTCGTTAAACTTTTTCGAGGGGTTTTCTTCAGTCGCAGATGTACATATGCGAATAAGCCACAATCCACAGCGGTCTCCAAGATTACACATACATGTTTAGTCATTACAAACCTACAGTCAGGATTTTAACCTATTTTCTGACACCACTTATCCTGTTTGTGTTTTATTTAAAATCAACTCCGAATGACAAAATTTTCTGAGGAACTTTACATGGCAATCTTTATTTACTCTCTGAGTCTTTAGAGAAATCTTCTGAGGGGAAGTCGTCGAAGAAATATTTTTCATGTTTGGATTGATTTGACCTGGGATTTGAAACGTCATTCTTAAAATGTTGTAGAATTGAGATTATTGCCTATTATGGTTTGCAGTTATAAACAAAAATTTGAAAATAATACAAATACAAAATGCGATTGCATGACTTATTCGATGTATATTACAGGAGCAAAGTATTTCTGCCAATTATGTATATCTCAGACAATGTATACACACAATCGTTCGCTTGATAACAATATCTCTTCAAAATATCTCTTAAAAAATGCTCCATAAGTCCTTCAAGGATTTTGTTACTGTAGATGAGTATCTACTTGGATCCAGTCTAAAGATTTGTCCATTGTAGATTCAAGTACATGCTTCGTGTGGAAACTATTTTTGAAGAAACAAGTGTCCAGGAAATCAGAGAGTAATTAATTGGCATATTAAGTGTTTTAGACAACTTTTTATCATTACATTCAATCAAAAACTTTTATAAAGAAATATAAGACTGGTTGGAATCATCAGACTTCAACCAGCTCTCGTCTGAGAACATCACTCTTGTAATCCAGAAACGAAATGCTTATAAATTTCCGAAAAGTAGGCCAAAATGTCCAAAATGTTGCTATTTAGGAAACAACAAGTGATCATAAACTTTGTTTTTATGTAAAAAATAATGCTCTAATGTATGACAGGCCAAAATATTTGGGTAGATTGCATATTTATGCCACATGTGTTGCCAGTATGTATCAAAAGTGATTTATGATTAGAATTATGAAGTGTTTTTAAGGCTCAATCTACGGTTATAAACATCAAATTACCTAAACGCTCAAGGGAAAGAGTTCTTCTCATTCTACTGCTAACTTTTATAACAATCATATCATATCATACATATCAATACATTTAATTGTTTTTGTTTTTTCTCGAACATATTTAAACAATTTAAAAAATCCAGTATCATATTTCTTTTTTTATGGAATTTTTTGTAAAAATTTTTGTATAATTTTGTGATGTTTTGAATTTCAAGTTAAACTATTACGGTAATCTCTTAAACAATTAAGCAAAATTTTCATTATGAACATTTCTTCTTTACTTTATCTCTTAATCTCACTCCTCTGACTTATGTTAATGGAAAAGAAAAATGTATAGAAGCACATTTGCAAGTAGAGTGAAGAGCCCATTTCATCAGTATTTATTTATGCGCATGCGTGTATGATAGTGGAATTATTCAATATGTACCCGTAATGCAGTAACACAGTTTCTTTCTCTCTCTGTTTTCATGCTGTGACTGTCAAAAGGAAAAATAATAAAAAAAATAAGAAAAAAATAAGACATTTTGCAATGATGTAAAACAGAAAATATTATGTGAGGAAAAAAAAGCATGAAGTACGCAAAGATAACGACAATATAAAGAAAATCATACACAGATGAAGTAATTTTGTGTTGGCAATGTTAGATTTTTAAATATACCCTACTTGGCAAAAATAACAAAATGTACAGCGTCAGTCAAAACTAACTCAACGAAAACTAATTCATTAAAGTTTCTCAATAACCTATAGTTCGTAGTCGATATTAGACTGTAGGTCCCGCCTCTTATGGATAAAAAGAACACACACGACATGAGTGGTGTGTGAAACTGGACTGTAATTCTAACATTTACTTTTTGTAAGCAAAGCTACTTTGAGTTTAAGGCAATCATCAGATTAAACACAAGTCGCCGTATTCTAGTAGACAGTGTGTTGTTGGCTTATTAGACGAGAAGCCGGAGTTCAGACATCAAAAATGAAATATGAAAACAATATTTCTTCGGCGATTTTCTCTCAGCAGATTTCTGGCAAAAACTCTAAGAGAAAACTTTCTCAAAAAATTTGTCGTTCGCAGTCGACTTTAAACTGTAGGTCACAGTTTAAAGTCGACCGCAAACGACAGATTTTTGAGAAGCTTTTCATGGCAATTTTATTTACTATCAGAGGTTTTGCCAGAAATCTGCTGAAAGACAATTGCCGAAAAAATATTTGTTCATATGTCTGACCTGGGATTTGAACCGAGGCCTCACGCCTAATAAGCGACTAGTATCCGACATGTATTTATTGCATATCTGGTATTCGTCACACGAAACTGGTAAAAACAAATTTGCTATAAATTACGTTTAAGTTTAAGCGTAAAAAAATGGTTGCTGTAATCCTGTAAAAGGATGGGAACTATGTAGTTATTTCGTTATGAAATAATAACAATTGGACAATTGGAATATTGAGGAAAATTATAGTGAAGTGTATGGGAGGCGTTAGTAGGCATTCTCGCTGTAAACTTCTTCTGATCCTTTCAATATTGTCGCTTGCGAATACTTGGTCTGTTACTTTAAGAGTGTTTGTGTACCTTTATTATTGGTTGATGGCAGTGCTTATGGCTTAGAAAATTTTCTTTTTTTCTGCTTTTCTTCAGTCACCAATAGTGACGTAAACCTAGTTCCAACTTTATTTAAATTTGGGTAAAGTGTGACAGATTGTATTTAAAGTCACCAATAAGCAAGAGTTCGTTCGTTGTAGTGTTATACTCTATATTTTAATGTTAGTAACAGTTAATACGACATACCATGGATTTTAAGAAAGAAATGAAAAACAATTCACTATCGTAACAAACATTCCATAAATTTTCTTATCGAATATCATTGTGACTGAAGAGTCATTTTAGTTAAGTTTGCCTACTTTTATTTCTATCACGCAAAGCTTTATCAAATAAACTCGATATAATCTCATCAAATCCTTAACTAGAAAACTTATGGATGAGAAAAAATCAAAATCAGCCAATATTGGGAATCATAAAATTGGCATATTATATAGACCTCGCAAGAGAAGTTTATCTTTGAACTACTTAACACGTTGACTGCTACCACAGAAAAAAAAAGAACGAAACTACGAGTTATCTCGTAGTTCGGCAGTCAACGTGTTATGGCGTTCTACGATACTTATTCTCTGGTCCAATAAACTAAACATGCCCTTCAAATTCAACATTTCAAACATTACCTGCAATATAGGTAGCACTCTAGTCATTCAATTCATGAAATGAACATCAAATTGTCAAGTACAATACAAGACGATATTCGTACTTGCAAACCAACTACCAATGAAACTCTAAATAATAAAAATCCAATTTAACTCAAAATCTCAAAAAGACAAACAAAAAATAAAAGAAAAAAATGTCAAGAGACGTTCGCCTGAGTGTAACTGAAATCACAGTAAATATGTTTGCAGATACAAAATTATGGCATAATGTATGATTGTGTTTTAATTACTACACTTTAGTAACTTCTTCAAGTAATTAAATGGTTTCATATGACGGTTGGTACAATTGTTTCGCCTTCTTTTTGTTTTTGTTTTTGTTTTTTTAAGTATTTTTGCTATTTAAACGATAAACAATTGTCGAAAGACTTAAAATACTCTAAGTACTCATAATACAACAATTCACACACAAGATACCATATGTTATCATAGATTTGATTTTTTCTTTTTTTTTAGAAATATTGATGAAATTCACTTTTAGTTTGTGAGAAAATACAGCCTTGAACCATATAGATTTCGTGCCTTACTATCGGTTTATGTTTGCTTGCAAGCAAGCAATCAAGTGTTAAATTTTTTCTTTTTAGTTTTTCTCAATATTTTTGTTATAAAAATTGTAATTTCTGTTGAAGTATTTACGAAAAAAGAAAAAAAACGCTTAAAAGGGTGTTAATGCGCATTTTAGTATTTTGTGGTCGTTAGGCTAAAGATAAATACCAACAATTAAAAATTACTGTGAATAAGATGTGAATAAAAATTTTACATTAAAACTAATGCTTAAAATTACCGTTAAGTGTGTATGTTTGTTTAGCGATATCCGTTGAATTCACTTATATAGTCTGAAAGACTATTTTCTGTTATTAATTTATCTCTTAAACCTGCTGTTTTAAAAACTTGCATGCATACGTACATATTTGGTCATTACAACCCTTCCGTCAGGATTACGACGTAGTTTCTCACAATACTTTATACAGTATGTTCAACAGTTTAAAGTCTATTCCGAACGACAGATTGTTTGAAAAACTTTTCGTGGCAATTTTGTTAACTCTCAGAGATTTTGCCAAAAATCTGTTGAAACCAAGTCCCCGAAGAAATATTTTATCGTATTTCGTTTTGTTGAAGATATTTGAACTGGAGTTTGAACCCTGGCCTCAGGTCTAATAGGCCAACAAACTACCTGCTAGGCTACGGTGACTTCGGCAGTCACTTACTATAAATGCAGCAGTTACTTAATGGTCCACAGAGACTGAGGTCGCAGATACACTGTTGTCATTTATTTGTTCACTTGCGTTTTCGCTAACTATGACGACGATGTGCGGTTAGTTGCGGTGTCCTAAAAAGTTGGAAAGTGTAGTATAGGTGCGTCGTCGCGGATTAATTTTGATGTACAAAAAGGTCGATGAAAGCTAGGGAACGTTGCTAGGAAACTAGGCAAGAATTTATATTTTGAGGAAAGCGAGATGTACAAGGCAGATTTGTATTTAGGTTTACTACATATTGACAATGAAAAATTTAAAAGACCGAATATCCATTTACGGATCACTGTATAAAACAGACCATTTCTAAAGCGATTAATTGCGGGCGATTAAAAGTTGATTATGTTCGACAATAGTGTGCGAAACTGATCTGAGGTGATGCCTCGCAGAGATCCGAAAAGGTAATGAAGTCGACATAGTATAGCAGGGAGCTTGTTGGCTTAATAGACGCGAAGTAACCCCTGGCTCAGACTGGGGTTTTCTGAGAGTTTTTCTGAAAAATCTTTCGTTTGGGGTAGACTTCAAACAGTAGGTCCAGCCACTTATGTATAAAATTAACACAAACAACATGAGTGGTGTGAAACGCTAGGTTCTCATTCTGACTAAAGAATTATTAAGTATGTGTCTGGTGGAATTGAAGGAGAATTGTTCTTTGTTAGGTTATACAGTCTGTTCAAACGAATGATTCTGACCTCTACTGTAAACAATTAACAATTTGATCAACAAAAAAATATATCATGTTCTTTCAAGTTAACGCAATATACATACATAGGTCCACACTTTCTTTTACGCTGACATATTTTCTCCACAATCTACAGAACTATAATAAATCGTGAATGTTAAAACCGATATAGATCTGTCTGTCCTCTACTGATACTATCCCGCTCTGTTCCAGACATGTTGAAGCGAGAACAATACACCGTATTCAACATCAAAATATAAATATTGTTACGAAAATGGAAATGGTGTAACATCGTTTAACATTAAAATCTTAAACAAAAGCTACAAAAACAAAAATAGAGCAACAACATCAGTGTAACGAAAAAAAGGAATAAGCAAGTAAACAACAAACAACAACCACAGCAGGGTCAAAGATAAACACACCTACACCAACAACAACCAAGTAAACATGTGTGAATGTAAACATTTTGTTTACATTCATAGAATTCTCGTGAAGGCGAAGACTAGAACCTTCGTCTACGAGAACATTCATCAAACTGTTTACGTCGCTATATAAAAGGCAAGGCAAAGCATGCAGTCTGAGTAAAAGTTCAGTCGGTCTTGTGTGAAGACACTGCGTGTGAAGAAAGCAATCGTGGTTTGAAGATCTCCGTTACAAAGATCTACAGAGCAATTGTGTAAAAATTGTTATTGTTTATAGCAAAGGGCATAAACAAAGGGAGTAACGAATAAACCAATTGTTGTTGTTAAAATAAGTTCTGAACAGTGGCACAAAAAATTTGTGTGAATAATAAAGAATTTAATTAAAATTAAACACAAATTTATTTATATTTTTATTTGTGCATCTAAGTGTCAAACGTTTTTAAAAGGTAAAAACGTAACAATATTTTTAACATCACAAGTTAGATGGCAAAATATCGTAGCTATTATAGAGCTTATTAGTCTAAGGTACTATGGGATTAATCGTTATAAGCAAATGCATTGAAGAAGTAAACCGGACAAGTACTATGAGAAAAAGACTAACAACAAGAGTGATAAATCTTAATGACAATGAAGCGAAGACCACATTAAATTGTGATATCAAGGCTGATTTTTCATAATTAAAATTAATTTAATTTGACTTTTTTTTTATTATTTTTCAAAACTTTGATACTATTTCGTCCAAACACATACATGCTCGTATGTGTACCATAAATGTTTAATTGTTAATAGCGCGCATCAATTAAATTAAAATTTTTAAACTTTAAAATCACTTATACAAGCACGCACGCACAAACAATTTTAAATCGGAAGTTGAAATTTTATCAAAAATTAGGCGCAATTTTAATGATTTGATTTAACACAACATGGAACACAACAATACAATAATTTGAAAACAATGCTTGAGAGGCTTGCTTATAAAACTACTAACACGCTTGATAAACAAAAGCTTTCTTACAATAAAAACTAAATTATTTCATAATAGTACCAGGGACCATGTATTTTAATTGTTAAGAGAATAAAGGAATTTCATACAATTCAGTCTGTTTTTTTTGTTTTATTTTTGTTTTTTGGTTTTTTTTTATTAATTTTTTAATTTGTTTTTATTTCAATTTCTTTTTACAGGTGAGTTATTTGAAGTTATCTACAGCAGCTTGACTCTATGAAAGTTACCAGCTGTAATCAACACAATTACACGGCAATGGGACGCATATGCCATAATAACAAAAATAGTAAGTGACCTAAATTCGCTCGATAGTAAATCAAAAAATAAACGAAAATAAAATAAAAGTATTCGTTTTGAAGAGGAAGGTATCAATCATAGAAATAAATAAATTGAATACAATACCGGACAATAAAAATAAAAATAAATCATATTCACGGTGTCTACATACCGTATAAAATAATTGACAATTGCAAATATAACAGCTCTCAACAGCGACTGTTCATTTCAATCAAGAGAAATGTGAATAATCAGACCGACCGAAATTGATAAATAAAAAAAAATCGAGAAATTAATCAGCGCATCAGAAACGCTTTAAATTTATTGCCAAAGTTAAAAAAATAAAAATAAAAAGTAAAAAGTAAATAAATTTATGAGCGTGTTTTAATACTGAATTCTTTATTTGCTGATATCACGATTAATAACAATAAAGGGAGCTGTAAGCTTTAAGTTTCTCTTTTCCTCTAATTGATAATAATAACGTTGTTGGATTTAAACCAACCTACAATTATGTTAACAAAATAAATGTCTAACGGGATCGCATAATTGACAGTTTCTTCCTCAACTGTCGCCTAGACAGTACCAGTAGACTAGAATTTTGGGAAATGGTTCGCAACGGGACTAAGTTATAAGAGTGAAAAGAGTAATTTGACTGTAACATTACAACCCGCAGTCAGGACTACGACCAAGCTTCTCATACCATTTTTTCTGGATGTGTTAATATTATACATGAGTGGCGGGACCTACAGTTCAAAGTCAACTCCGACCGACAGATTTTTTTGAGAAACTTCATAGTAATTTTTTTACTCTTAGAATTTTTGCAAGAAATCTAGCTGATTTTTTGAACCAAGACCTCATGTCTAATAAGCCAAAACACTATCTACTAGACTTCGGCGACTACTGATAGGTCAAAGACATATAGTGGGACAGTTCCAGAGTAAAATATTCACAGTACTTGGAAAACTATCGAGTTGCTTCCAAGCGAAACTTTACAACGAAGAAATCGAAAGATGTGCTCATTTCAATTTGGACAGAAAATATTCTAATACCGCTTAACAGTGACAGACTGAGCGTTACGTTATGTAAGGAAGGAATGGTTGAATATGGTTGTTTTTGATTTTTTTAGTGTCTGTAATATTTACAAATTATATAAAAGAGGAGGTAAATTACCTGCTTGAGCCTAAATTCTCTCGATTAATTTAGAAATATTACACCTTTTGTGTGGTTTACTCCGTGTATGTAATACATTGTGGCACACCACAAATGATTTCAGAATACTAATTCTCGTTAGCCACTATCACAGTCGATTAGTCAATTTAGAGCTTGTAAAATACGGATTCTGGCAATTGCCCGACGAAACCTCTAAAGACCATGTGAATACCTTTAATCCAATGCCGGGCTTATCTGTTTTAGTCCCAGTTGTTACGCCTAGGTCGGACATAACCTATATGCAAATGATGCAAATGACGTTTTATATTACCTATCATCTGCTGTGTGTCAAAGTTATGGTAATTTTTTTGTAAAGTATTGTAATAGAAATTAAAATGTTTTTCCTACAAAAATTACTTGTCATTTCGAATTAAAGATCATGGGAAAATAATTTAATTTATACGTGTAATAGAAAATGTCTGCCTACTAAAGACAATATGTCAACGTTTACTCATATAAATTATAAATTTTGCCATTTTTTTGTTTTGTTTTTGTTTGCTTGACTTTATAAATCATCGCAGTAGTATTGTGTGTTTATTTTGAAAGACTTTCACTCTTAACAAATTCTACGTTTATTAATTTATCAAAAATTTATTTCAGCTATTGTCAAGTAAACGAAAACAAAACCAAAAACAAAATCAAGCAAAGTAAAGTTCAATTGAATTGAATTGAATTTAACACACTACTGCTGAAGATTTCAAATTACTTGTCGAAATAATGTTTAAATTCACTACCAAATCATGTTACCCCCTGGGCAAACCAAAAATTTTTTTTGGTATTTTTTTTTCTAATTTAAATTTTACAAATAATTTCGTCTACTACTACGGGGCATGTGCGCTAACGTCTTTAGTGTTAAACGTTCGGCTTAATTGAAATAGTAAAAACGTTCGATAACAACTCTTAAAATTGTTGATATTTTAGCTGACATTAAACATCAACATTTGAATGACAATGAGCAGATATTACGTGTCTAATGTGCTTTGAAAGAAATTAACCTGTTTTATTGCTTTTATAAAGAAAGTTATTTAAAATTGCGTTGTTCTATTACTTATATCGTACATCATTCTTCCAGTAAGATTTCATCATGGCTTTTAGATTTTCAAGCCCTAAAATCGGAAGTATTTTTGAAAACAAAAATTCATATTGATTTTCATAATTTTAGATCGGCACACATTCATTTTATCCAAACCTTATGGTATAAGAATAAGTTTCTATATTCAAGCTTTAGCAAGGCATTGTGGTCTGCCCACAACTTGTACGATCAGCTATTTTCATAAAAATTAAACGTAAATTACAATTACTTTAACAGGGGAGATTCCTATTGATTTTGAATTCAAATGAGTTTTCAAAATTTGAAATGTAAATTGAAGTTGATCTCTTATTTTTATTTATGCAATCGTCTTAAATTTGTAAGAGCAAAATTTCTAGAATTGGGGGAATTACGTAATAATTTTGCAAATCCACGAATATACTGCATAAGTGCTGTGACATCACTAAACCTAATTACCGGGAATTTCTTGAATTATCATACTATTGTACCCTTAAAAAAAATTATAGTGCAATTGCTGCACTTTTGCTCTGATTTTTAATGCACACTTAAAGGCATGACATTATTCAAGTAGCGGCTACCATTTGGCTTTCTTATTTCCGATGTCTACGTACCCATATAAGACGCACAGTGCTATGCCTGCGGTAAGCAGCGTTTTGCTGACAGACCTAAGAGAAGCGATCTAAGAGATGGGTTCTACGGGAACGTGCTCTAGAATTTCTCTCAAGTATTGTCGCAATTTTCAGACAGAATCTGAATATGTGTGTAAACAGTTTCATAGCGGTTTAGGTTCTGATGTCTAGGTACCCATATAAGGCGCACAGTGCTATGCCTGCGGTAAGCAGCGTTACATGTTTAAAAGAAAATTAAAGTTTTTTTAAATGCCCATCTTGTTTTATCTTTCGCCACACCTGATTTATATAATATTTAGAACTATTCCGATATACATACAAACATAATTGGTCATTAAAACCCTTCCGTCAGGACTACGACCTAGCTTCTCGCACAACTTAAGTTGTGTTGTATGTTATGTATTACTTTTCTACATGAATGGCGGGATCTACAGATTAAAGTCGACTCCGTACGGCAGATTTTAGAGACATTTCAGGACAATTTAATTTATTCTTACAGTTTTTGCCAGAAATCTGCTGAGAGGATGCCACCGAAGAAATATTTTTTGTCTCATTTTCGGTTTGTTGTAGATGTCTGACAACACACCACCTAGTATTCCAAGGCGACTTCAACATTCCCGATATTTAAACTTAAAATCCTTTAAAATGAAATTTGGCGTTGAAGCAAGAGCTTACGATAAATTACGAAGAATTTTACCAATTTGTGAACAAAATTCACGCCAAGTGAAATAAATACCTTATACCTTATCCCTCGCTGGCGCCGGCATGTTTCAGTCAAAAGTTTGTTTAAGGTCGACAACGATTTAAACAATTCCTTCAGTTGAAAAATCACTGTTAAACTACTACGTCCACCTTTATGTTGTGAACTTACTTAATTAGCAAAGACAATAACCATGAAGCAAAAAGCTTATTCAAAAGCTTTACGTAGGGTGGCTGCGCTTACATAAATATATTTTTTTTTAAATTTTAAAGAGAAAATATTTTGTTTGTATTTTATTTGCATTATAAATTTCAACAATTTCAAAATTTCCATTTTTATAATTTTAAATGCATTTCAAAAACAGAAATCGTTTTTTTTTTACAATTCGTTATGGGAATTGGACGTTTCCCAATCCTCCTTAACCATATCAGCACCTTTCTCGCCTATCATAATTATTGCGGCATTAGTATTGGCAGCCACAATATCAGGCATTATACTGGCATCAATGACTCGTAGACCCTTGGTACCATGGACTCGCAAACGCCAATCGACTACGGCTGTCGGATCTGAGGCGGGGCCCATTTTAGTAGTGCCCACAGGGTGGTACACTGTAGTGGTCATGTGTCGAATATAACAGCGCCAATAGTCGTCCGATTGATATGTTAAGGAATTGCAAGCCTCCAAATTTATTTTATGCAAAGAAGTTTCCCTTTCTCTAAATGCCTTGGTAGTCGGTAATTTGGTGTAGATCTTCAATGCTCTTATATAAGTATCCACATCCCTTTCATCCGACATGTAGTTCACGTGTATAAAGGGCTTGTCCAGATAGTTTGCACTTCTTAATTCAATATGACCCATAGAGAAGGGTTTTAGGTGTAGTAAATAGGTGATGTAGGTGTTGGAGTTTTCATTGGCTTCTAAGATTGAAGCCGCTACTTTTTTGTTAAAACCAGTGGCTTTAATGTAGCCTTTAAGCTCAGGTGATTGCATAAGACTGAAGAAGTTGGTAGTCTGTATATCAGGATTTGGACCATGTAATGAAGTGGTATTAATGAAACCGGTCAAGGCTGTGGCCTCGTGATGCAATAGCTTGCTGTATCGGCCCATTATTAGGTTAAACATGGCATCGACTAATTCTTCATCTGTTGGTTTACGGGCTGTAGATTTGTCAATTTGGAAAACTACTGGCAAACTGGCATGATCTTTAAGATTTTGGCCCACTGGCAAATCCAAAACAACTGGTATACCTATATCCTTTAGATGTTTAGCAGGACCCACACCTATTTATGTAAGAAAAAAAACAATTTTTTCTTTTAATCGTAAGCAATTAAACGTACATTGACATTTACCTGATAACATTAGCATTTGTGGTGTACCAATTGCTCCGCCAGCTAATATGACCTCTTTGCTAACCCTAACGGTATATTCTTTTTGACCTTTTAAAACAAACGTTACACCCGTGGCGCGTTTTTCTTTATCAAAATTAATCTTCTTGACATGAGCATAACGTATTACATGTAAATTTTTCCTCTCCTTATGCAAATGCGAATGTGCCGTTGTTACGCGACGTCCCTGATTTTGTGTACCCAATATATCGATTTGTCCCACCCAAGAGCCCTCGGTAAAGTCAGGCGCGGAACCATAACCCATTTCGGCCATGCCCGCTTTAATGGTTTCTCTGAACTCATTATCCGACACGTAATTATTAATAACCATGGGACCACCTACGCCATGATCTCCTGGCTTATAATCACCTCTGGTAGAACGTAGATCTTCAGCTTTACGGAAATAAGGCAATACATCATCATAGCCCCAGGTAGGATTGCCTCGATCACGCCAGTCATCAAAATCAGCACGGGTACCACGAGCATAAATCATGGCATTCATGCCGTTTGTACCGCCTAACATTTTGCCACGAGGCCAGTGACAACTCTCACCCTCCATAGCCATACAAGCCTTACCATTGGGCTCCGTATGATACTGCCAATCCCAATCTGAGAATTGAGTGGCCATATGCCAGCCAACAAACTAGGAAAGAAGAATTTTTAAAAGTTTACTTAAGTAATTGAAGTAACAGCACGTGGACTTACTTGAGTTTCAATGGGCGGATCACCTCCAGCTTCGAGTAGCAGAACTTTCCATTTGGGATTTTCGCTTAAACGACCAGCTACTACCGAACCTGCACTACCGGAACCCACCACCACAAAGTCATAAACATCCAGACCTGAAATATATAACATATACATGCGTAAAAATACATCTAGCTGGGGTTCATGATAGGTTAACGTTTTATGATGTATAGGGTACACTTTGTTTTATTGAAAACATCAATAAAATTTCGAAAAGTCTAGGCGACTCGACGTAACCAAAATAAAATAAGAATATTTGAATTATAACGAATATCAAAAGCATTTTTCGACAGATAAGTTAAATTGAATTCAGAGTCTTTCCAGTTTTAATTAGTAAAAGTGAACAAAACACTGTAAAGAGAGAACAAAAATATTTAAATTTCCTAAATTATTCGATTATTAAAAGAAAAAAAATTAAATTTAATTAGCATTTCGCTTAATTTGCCATGCAATACATGTCCATCTTAATTTATTCACTCTCAGCATTCCGTCCAATGCGTTGTACAGGGAGGGAGTTTTCAATTACAAACATGTATTAATTAATACGTGAAATTGCGTTTAAAATTATTATTATTATTTTTTTTTTGTTTTAATTTTTATCATTAAAACAAAAAAAAAATTAGTGTTATCGATGAAATTATGCTCAATATTGGGACGATTCGTTCGCAGCCTATTGTTAAAGATAGAAATTAAAATTGAATACAATGATGTTGTACTCTCTATCTAATGATGTCCACTCTAAAACAAGTTTATTATCCTCCATTTAAGACCCTAATTAGGAATCTTAATGCTCGGACAGACGCGTCAGATCTATCATTTTTATCCGGGTTAATTTTGCTTGGACATATCCAATTTAGTGCTACATGTGACCTATCGGTCAACCTAAAACTTGTCTAAGAACTAGATAACAGTACGGATTCGTACTTTAGTAGATAGTATGTTGACTTATTAGACGTGGGTTTTATATTTTATAAGCCAACACTCTACCTACTAGACTGCGCCGACTACGTTTTAAATAGTCAGAGAAAAATCTACTTAATATCAATTGAAGTAGCCGTAGTCTAGTAGGTAGTGTGTTGGGTTATTAGACGAAAGGACACGGTTTAAATTCCAATCAGACATCAAAACGAAAATATGAAAAAAAATTTCGACGTCTTCCTCTCAGCAAATTGCTGGCAAAAACTCTGAGAGTAAATAAAATTGCCATGAAAAGTTTCTCAAAAGTCTGTCGTTCGGAGTCGACTGTAAACTCATGTACAAAATTAACACACACCACATAAGTGAAGCTAGGTCGTAATCCTGACTAAAGGGTTTTAATGACCAATTATGTATGTGTGGGTTCAAACATTATTAAGGTTTATCCAATATGAAGGAAAAAGAATAGAATAAAGAGAATATAGTGTCTTTTAATTCCACTGATAATCTTTCGATGTTGACGTATTGCTTGAATGCCAGCAACTCATAAAGTATCCTGTTTTTTTCTCCATGTCGTTAACTATATTTTCAGTGATCCTAGGTAAGAAGTAGATTAGACAACCTGGCTAAAAACCCTTAGTGTTCCATAACTACTTGTGCCTAGCAACTTTTGAGTACAAGATTAACAGATGCTGACAAGATGAAGTTCACCTCGTTTTGGAAGATGATTTTAAATGCTTTCTCTTTTTCTAACGATTCTATCGGTGAAGATCTCGCAAATAGTCATTTAGAGATGTTTTTTCTTAAATAAAATCTTTACTTATGCAGCCAATTTTAGCCTTTTTAAAGTCAATGTCATTAAAACATTTATTTTATTTGATTTCTTTAGATTTTAAAGTGCAAAACCAAGGAAGCAAATGAATTTGTTTTAGAAATCTGAATAATTTTTATATGACTTTATACCGCCACACTATCTTAGTTTATATGGAGCTTTTTTTAGTTGTAAATAAAAAAGTGTTTAAATTAAACTGTGATGTTTATCTGTGAAGATAAAACATATGTAGCACTTAAATGATTATAAATGATGGATTCCTCACTAGATTTCATTGATTAAATGCTTTATTTTTTGAAAAAAAATTTTGTATAACAACTAAGACCGATATAATAAAATTAATTTATTAAAAAAATATTTAAATTGGATTCTATCATGACGAAATGTATTTATAACACCATTTAATGATAAGCAATTAGAGGAGCTAATCATTAGGAAATTTTTTTTATCCGTGTAGGATACATATACGTATATATGTACATACATGTGAAATGATCGCTTTAGTTAATTATGTCTATTGCTTTTAAGTGCTACGAAAAAAGATTTTGTGAATATTCACTGTATTTTGTTGTTAATTGCTTCGAACATACTATTCACTTCCTTAGTAAAAATTATTGAATATTTTCACTGTCTTTACCATTTTTTGAAATTTCTTCTCCATAATCCTTTGGCCAATGTGACCGATCACTTAAAGCACAAAATTTCGTTATCAACGTTTGCAGCAGCAATGTCATTAGAGTATTTGCCGGGCCCGCTGACCTTGCAGCACACTCTGTTGTTAAATAATCCATTATGGCCTTTCAGTTTCTGTTTAGGTTTCTAATTTCTTTCTTCGACATTAAATACGCGAAAATTATTTGAAGCTAGCTTGCACTTTAATTCTAAACTAAAATTATTTAGACGATGTCGTCTTTTTATAGTAAAATAACAACAATAAATGGGCATTAAATTAAAATGAAGAATAGCAATAAAAAGATTGTAAAAAAATATTTACATTCTCTATGCATTTTTATTTTTTGTTTGTAATACCGTTGTAAATAAAGGGTGTCCCTTAAAATGACAAATAATTGCTTAAATATACCCCAAATAACCATTTCGATATTGGTTGAGAGGACAAATTTGCATTTTTCAATGTTTAAATTGTTTATTTAAATTGTTTGTATTACTAAAACCAGATTTGAAGTAAATGGGAACACTGTAGGTACTGCTTTCAATTTTATTTCTTTTTAATTTCAAATTAAATCGTTATATTAACCCAAAATGTCATACAATAAACTAAATACACAAGTAAACTTTCTTTTTCCATTCTACCACAGTGCATTACTATTAAGGATTTGATTTTTTGCAGAGATCATCAAGGGACACCCTAAAAAATATATGATCAGCAATCTTAATCATATGGTCAGAGCTTTTTATAACAGTATGCATCGTAGACCGATAAATACTATTAAAAGATTAAGAGAAAGCTTTCCCCAACACACCCTATAACTACGTATAGCATTAGTAGGGAGCACCATATCTAAACCGTGTGCCAGTTATTTAAAAAAAGGTTTTTTTTTATTTTTATTTTCTTAATATATAACAATGTTTTATTAATTGCGTTTGATGCATTTAATTATTTTAGAATATTTTTATTCATCGTATTACAAATGAGAACGCAGCTACTGCTGTTTAATATTAATTGGTGTGGAACATCAAGCTAATTACCTGCCCTGCATTCAAATATGATAGATCTTGGCCAATCCTTCACTAATTGTCAATACTGTAGGCAATAATGTATTTCACAACAATATGAAAAAATAGCGGATCAAAGTCTAAATAAAAATAGTGAAAATTGGTATTAATTTTCACCCGAGATTTTTTGTTTGTGAAAATCACTTCTAGATGATTGTCATAGGAGGAATATACAACACTGGAAGTATATTTTTAGATTAATACACAAGAACCAATCAATGGTCTAGAATGTTAATGATCGCGCTACTGTAAGATCAAACTGACAACATCATGTGAAGTTATAAAATTCCATATACACATCAAGTCCTTAAAATTTTTAAAATGTTTGGCGGATATTGCACTATTTCTAATAACAATCATAATTTCCTCATTCCTTTACAAATAAACTCTTTATAAAAACATATCCGTCGTGTATTTCACCTTCTCTAAGAGATACTTAAAGTATTTCAGCTCATGTGGCTTTATTTCTAACCATGTTTCGTAATATTATGTGCAGTGTATTAAATATCACATGATAATAATGAGTCCTTAAAGTCAAAAATACGGAAAGGACCTAACAAAAATTTTTGAACTTTGTTAGTTAATAGCGGACTTCTTGCTGAAGCTACATCTGTCACCATTGCCGACCACCGATGTGTCATCTTCAGCTTTAAAGCCGATATCTAGATGAATAGAAACGTGAACAAACAAAATTGTCGAATTTGGTACGATACCAACCCACGTGAGATTCAAAAGCATCCAAAGCAAGTCACTGTTTAGCGTAAATCGATCAACATCAATATCAGCAAAGAACATTATAGGATAGAATGAGATGATGTAGACACTAACGATATGTGATTCCAACAGGACAGACGCTACGTGCCACACTGCTAATGCCACGATGTATATTTTAACATGGAAGAGGTGTGAACTGAGTACCAAAATCATGCAATTTGACCTCGTTAAACTTTTTCATTTCTTAAGTCGCAGGTGTATGTGACTAAACCGGAATACACAATGGTTCTTAAAGCCAACATTAACCATCCCATCGGTCAAAGTTAGCCTGACGTATAAGCCTGAGCCATAGATATTGTACAGTTAGTGTGAATTGCACTCACAAACGCCGTGAATGATATTGTATTTCACGCATAAAGGCATCAATAGGTTTTTCAAACGAATAAATAATTTCAACTTTGTTTTATTTAAATTTAAAGATAAGAAAAAGATACATTAAATCTCAAGTGACATATTTGAGATAAGTAGCATATCTAAGATAACATTTATGAGAATTATATGATGATATCATTATCATTATTAGTGTTTATTACTATACCTACCATGCGTATGAAAAAATTTTTAGACGAATTGCTAAACTGAATGTCGTTCCTAAACCAAATTTTAAACTGACAGATAACATTTCATTTCAAACGGATTTTGCATAAATTTCGCAAATCATGCTTAAACTTATAAAGTTGGTAAAAGGTGGCCCCCGCCATAGTGTATTAGCTTATTAGATCAGGGTTCGTGTTCAAACGTCAGCTTTAATATCTTGACCAAAGTGAATGGCATAATATTTCTTCTTCATCTTCTGATAAAAACTCTGATGGCACCTAAAATTATCATCTTATCAAAGCTATCGTTCGGAGTCGACTTCTCTCCACTCATGAATAAAACATAGCTGGTGTGAGAAACTAAATCGCAAATCTTACTAAAGGGTTAACAGACTTAGTCTATTCTAATCGTATGCAGGTATTCGAAAGTAGATATTTTTTCTATTTCAACATTACAGAAAGCCAGTGACAATTGTTATTCTACTTAACTATCACACATCTTGTAGTTCTGATGTTCATTTTCAGACTGTTTAAAAAATTTTGAGAAATTTGACTTCACAAGTTTTGTTGTCTATCCGCAATGAGAACGACATTGTAGGCGAGTATAGGGGTTTCCTGTTGAAGTTCTAGTTCAAACTAGAGGTGGATGATATATATTGATGTTTTAAAAACACTCGCTACAATTATTCGATATTGGTTTTATTGAACAATGAGAACATATTCTATGCTGTAGTCTCCGTTGGACTTAAGCCAATTGTATTTGGTAGTTAGGACCAAAGCCATGGAAAATTTGGATAATGACATGGGAATTTGTGACCTAACAAATCGAGTAGCTAACAGTTCCCTCTATAGCTCGTCCCTGTACAGTACTAGCAAACTGTATCAACTCGTTAGATTCTTCAAAGGACTGTGGCTGACTCGAGATTAAAATGGAAAGCTGAATCTGCAAGGCAAGATGAAATACCAGCACATGTGTGCATTCACAGCAATGCTCAGTTAGATGTATTTGCGGGGATGGTAGCCTCCACTTGGCTGAGGAAGACAGAAACATTCTATGGAGCAGAAGAAAAAATTGTTAAGTGTACATTTGATGATAGGAAGGCTGTAGAGGTTG
Source organism: Sarcophaga bullata (assembly GCA_005959815.1). Classification (NCBI taxonomy): domain Eukaryota; kingdom Metazoa; phylum Arthropoda; class Insecta; order Diptera; family Sarcophagidae; genus Sarcophaga; species Sarcophaga bullata. The sequence goes on from QOCX01000089.1 coordinate 548,433, forward strand.
ACGCTCTTTCAAGTCATAGGTGTTTAAGAGTCAAACAACCCTTGTTTAAGAACACAATTCGATTCTTATCCAATCTGTAGACGCCAACACATACTTGGAGCTTGTGCACTGTCAATGAATCTCAGAAAGAAACATTTGAATATGTTTACCATTTCAGGGCTATCCCTACGGAGAATACTGCCTCTATGCAATAATAAATATATTCAGTTTTTTAATTCCATTTTATCGCAAAAATCATAAAGAACACATCGACTTATTTTGTGATAAATAGATGTAAACATTGATGTTTTTTAATGATCATCACTAATTCTATACTCTTGATTGGTCTAATGTTTGCAAAACAAGATTCAATGTGTAGATGAACAAAATCAACGCTCTTGCGTGAGAATTTCTTGCTCCGACTTCTTCCCTTATGTTAATCTATATTAACCTCCTCCCTCCCTCTTGATTTTAGCTCATATTGAAATATTATCTGGTTTTTGTTTATATAGATTTGATATAAAATATTCTGTCGTCCTAGGTTACAAATTCAGTTTTAATTTTTACGGTCGCTTATCATCTTACTGACCTGCCTTAATAATTATTTAATGAAGAAGGTTGCTATTAAGAATTGAAATATTATTTATAAATGGTTTCAAACAAAAATTATTTATTTGCCTACACCCCACCTTGAACATTTAGGAAATAACAGGACAACTCATCTTAACTCGATAATATATTAGGGACTTGGCTTATTTCACACTTTTTTTTAATTTGAACAAAATCTCTTCTGTATGAAAATAATGTCTATAGGGTCTCTTCTTCACTTCATAGTAGATAAATTAAATTCATAATTAGATCTTCATTTAGTTATTTAGCAATTACAGTACGATCCCAAATTATTTTCCGAGTATTACAAGTCGAATGAACAGAGAAGACTATCTAGTGAGTTCTAATTTGAAATAACACAACTGAAGGTAAACTACCAATTACCCTTTTAGTACTAAGATCCATGAAAACAAACCAGAACTCACTAGAAGAAAGTTCTAACTCAAAACTCACCAAGTGAAGGCAAACTACCAATTAGCCATGAATTCGGATTCAAGAAAACAAAAATGAAAAATCAAACATAGGAAATATGGAAACTCGTCCAACTAGGTACGTTTGTTCCAAAAAGGAAAAGCGTCTATTATTATGGGCAATTAAAACTTAATTTATCGATAGCATGTTACCTATACATTATACAGTTAATAGACCCAGGTCCATCCGAAAAGAAAAAAATATCATTAGAAAATCATTTTACGCGACTGCTCTACGAATATTGTTGTAAAAATGTATATTCTTAACTGTGTGATTTATGTTTTGGGGGATTTTGGAATTGGGCAGAATTTTTACAATTCATGAATGAATTTATTTAAAATTCAGTTAGTCTAATACTAGTAACGTTAATAGAAATATCGAATATCAGACCTACATTTGTACTGTTCGATAGATAAGATTTTAATCAAGCAGACCTTAAATTGTTATTTATGATTTGTAGAAAGAGACCCTGTAGTAGTTACTAATCTTTGTAGATTGTCATGCTGACATTCAGTCTTCGAATGACTATTTAATAGTTATTCATTTCTAAGAAGTTTTCCAATCATGAATCGAAATTATCGCAAATTTAACCTGCATAAAAATACAATTTCTACACAAATATTGTTTAACATTGGGAGGCGTAGTTTAAAATGTTTTTAATAAATATTTAAAAGTAGTTCACATAATTACTAAGGAGCGCATATTCAGGGCCATAAAAACTATTTACAATTATAATCTCAAGTACTTATTAAACATTTGTTTGATAAAAATTATTGCCGTTCAGATAATTACTGATCCAATTTTTTTAAAACAATTTAATTTCTAATAGTTCTATATATTAAAACTGTGATAATATAGATCAATCAGTTCTTAGTTAATCTGATATATTTTTTATAGCCCTAGCGAATGAAAGCGAAAAAATGCTTTATTGTTTGATCTTTCCTCTCGAGGAAGTGTGGTAAATGTATTCAAATTTAAATGACCTTCGTAGCACTAAGCTTTGCGATACAATTTTTGCGTCTCCAAGCAGCATGCGCTTCAACCATCAGCATCAAAGTATAAGTAAAACATATAAAATGTGAATAATGATGCCACTAAAATTATTTTTTTTCTAGTGGACTGAGGGATATCCCATTACTTTATTGATTTACTTACAGTACGAACATCTACAACAACATTACGTCCACTCTTAATCCACTCTTGACGGTAGTTATATTGTTGTTTTGCAAGTAATTTTCTAACAATCATGATAGGTCACAAATCACATTTTATAGAACGCACCTAGAAAGTATCGCATTATGTTGCAATTCTTTGAAATTTCTTGCTCCATTATGTTTGATAATGCGTATTCCAGCAGCATAATAATACTAAATACACAGCAAAGTAGACTAAGAAATAGTTCGATGATAACAACATCAACATATTCGAATGGCCCTCTTTATCTGCAGATCCAAATTCGAAAGAGAACTTGCGGAATATGGTAAAAGCAATAATCAGAGGAAAGTGTCGCGCCAATTGTGATCAACTTTAGGATTTGAATCGCACTGCGTGGTATGATATATCGGTTTGGCATGATATACCATTGTTGTTGACCATACGCTTAAATTATGTCTATCAGTTGTGAGCCACACCGGTCTCTATAAAATATTGAAGAAAATTAGAACTTAAATAATTACCAGCGTTAAGAAAAATATTTCAATTTTAATATTCCATATTCTATACAATCCTTAAGGAAAATAAATGGAAACACATCCAATTTATTTATTTTATTTTGTTTGTATTTAAATTAGCAACTTAATTGATAAACAATAATTGTACAGAATCTTAAATACTATCAACCTCAGCCAATGCTGACAATAAAACCTTAATGTTAATATCATTTTAAAACGTGCCACCAGAAACGATAAACAATTTTCTAAAAAAAAATGTATATGAAAATATAAAAAATATTAATGAAGTAAACAAAAACAAAAATTCTACCGGCCTTTATATTATAAATCATTTTATGTTATAACAATAATTTGTTTATTCACCTCTTATCTACCTCTAGTGAAATAAGTTTAAAGAGAAAAAAATCAAGTAGAAATAAAACTGCGCGTAGGCACATCAAATTGTTTGTCACCTTATGATTAGAGTTCGATTCGGATGCCAGCAGTATCAGAGGTATTAACAGGCCAGTCTTCTTTGATTAAGTCTGAGGCCTTTTCGGCAATCATAGCGGTGGGTGCATTAGTATTGCCACTGGTTACATAAGGCATAACATGTCATCAATTACACTAAATTGTCTGATTCCCTTCAGTTTCAAACGGGGATCAACACAGGCACTTTTATCATTGACGTCACCCATTTTGACTGTACCCACATGGTGATAACAGTGGAAAGAAATGAGCTAAAGTAACATTTCCAATATTCGTTCTGTTTTAAACTCATGCTGATCACATTCCTCCCAGTGGAATATGTAAGATTCCAGCTTGTTTTTCTTGGAAAGCTTGTGTCGTGTTCCAACTTCATGAGATATTTCATGGCTCTCACAAAACTTCCACATTTCGGTCGGAGAGGTAATCGGCATTAATCAGGGGTGGATCTTGAGCCGAATTCGATTTAAGTTGTATGTTTCCGACCGATTTGGGATGGGCTAAGACAGCAAACATTACCAGGATATCATAGTCGGTGACAGCATCCGTAAGAGAGGCTTTGAATTCATCTTTAACATTAAAGCTACGCAGTAAAATATCCAAACCCATGAGGTCACCTCTTCTTACAATTAAATGGTGGAATTCCATATCGGGATAAGTATTTTTTCTGTCAAAATTAGTATTTATGAAACCAGTTAACGATGTTGCACCAATAGTTGTAAGGGGACCCTTGTTATGTATTAAATATTGATAAACAGAATCCAAAAGTACTTTCTGATCATAAGGATTACCCGGCAGACGCCAATACACTTGTATAGAGAACTGATCTTGTAAATTCTCCCCAATAGGCAAATCATGTACGACAGGTATATTAAAAGGCTTGAGTTTACTTTCAGGACAACACCGACAGCATGAGAATTTTAGGGGTATCTATAGTACCAGCCGATAGAATAGCTTCACGTTTCACATTCACTCTAAGTTGGTGTTTTTGTCTCAAGACAAATTCCACTGCCTCGACTCTTTTACCCGTAGAATCAAATACCAATTCAGTTACTTGAGCATTTTTTATTACTTTCAAATTAGGTCTCTGGGACACTTTTCCCAAATGTCCCTTACCCGTACTTGTTCTATGGCCATTGTTTAAAGTGCCCTTAAGAAAGCTGTAGCCTATATAACTGCCTTCTATGAAATCGTCCACTTTAGGGACACCCAATTCACCGGAGCCTTTAAACAGCAATTCGAATATGTCGTCTGTAAAACGAGGATACTCATTGACTGTTACATAACCCCGGGGATGGGTTTCATTGCCTACTGGTCGTACCAATTTCTCAAAGTAGGGCCAAATTTCATCATAACTCCAGCCTTCACTACCCTCATCGGACCATCTGTCATAATCAAAGCGATTACCTCTGACAAACAACATGGCATTAATGGCACCAGAACCGCCTATAACTTTTCCACGCGGCCAATGGCACTGGTCGTTCTTATAAGCCTTGCAAGAACGGCCATTCGGTTCAACGAAATAACGATAAGTATATTCGGAATGTTGCATGCTAAACAACAATTCGGGTATCTAAAGATTAAACATTTTAGGAGTTGTTTGAAATATTTTTTATTTATTAATATATGTAACGTACCTCAGATTCCTGGGGTGGATCACCGCCGGCCTCTAAAACCAAAACATTCCAATTGGGATTTTCACTTAAACGACTTGCTACCAGGGACCCAGCTGTACCAGCACCCACTACGACGAAGTCGTATGAATCCAAACCCTTCTTTAAGGCTTCTGCAGCATAGTCTTGCGGCCAATAATCTACCCTTGAGATATTACACTGAGCCGCAAAAATGCTCTGAACTAAAAGCGTTACCAAAGAATTCACAACGCCCACACTCGGTATGGGACATTGTGGCGCAAATATAGCCTCGGCTGATGTCGCCATCTTTACTCTAAAAGCTGTTGAATACTAATGACTGTTAACGAATTTAACATCAGAATTTAAAGACTTGCAATTGTTTTTAAATTAGAAAAAAAATCATTTATTTTTATATTTTTTCCTCTTATCTCTCTCTCCCTTTCTCACTCTTTGTAAAATACCACAAACTGGTGAGAATCTATTTGAGTACCATATTACGAAATACAAAAACACTGTGTATACGTTTGTATGGATTAGTAAAGAACGTTAATATTTATACACTTTAATACAAAAAGTACTTTCGCACACACACTTGCCCAACTCTCTCATGGATTGCCAAGTTCAAGTTATAAAATTTGAAAAAGAAACAATTTTGAAATGAAAACACAAGCCGTTACGATTAATCCCTGGCTCAGACTTCTTGTACAAAATGAAATTAAATGAAATTTTCCGAAGTCAAATTAATACACACAACAAAAATGATGTGAGAAGTTAGTTTTTAATCCTGTCTAAAAGGATAACCAATTAACGAAGTAAGCAGTAGTTTTAATTATTTTTAATTAGAAAAACATCTTTGAATAGTTTCGATGTAAATTTTACAAAATGGCAATCCTAGTACTATTACAATTTTTATATTTGTAATCTTATCATTCTTAATGCATAATAAGTGTTTATTAGCGAAAAAATAATTGTTTAAGTAAACGTTTCAATTAATTTATTATGTTTCCGTAGTTGAAAATTTATTAACAGTTTATTATCCTTTTTATTACGAATTTTATTTTTTGGGTACTGCTCCAAAGTTGGGGGAATATTATTTAAATTGACACTATTTTTGTAAACTTTCACAAATCAAAATTCATGAAAGTATTGAGTAATTGGCTGATTGGCAATTTTTAATTATTACAATACAATTACAAATAATATTTCATTATTTAGGAGCTGATTAACTTCGACCTTATGCTCCTTGTAGTGTCACACACCAGAATCTCTTTGGCGATAATCAAACCCATATTATTCTCGCTAGTAATCTAGCAAACTACCCTTTAGACTACCAGGGTAACCAGCCAGTCTATAATACTAGATTTTATAGATTATATACTATATACTATATATTCTCCCATAATTCCTACAAGGAATAAAGGCCACTCATACATTCTTATTATTATTATTATTATGATCATGTAGAGGTATTAAAGAACTGCGACTATATATTATGTTGCCCTCAATTAATATAGGACTTGCCAACAATCCCAATCGCTTTGTCCTGACGAGCCTCAGGATACTAACCGATATCAATAAACATAATTTTTGGTGTAGATTCTGATTACATCCCAGATGTTTCCTTTTCAAATGTTTTAACAACTTTTGCCGAAGTATGTGTTCCATAGATTCGTTCCGCATACCAGGTACGCCTGTATTTTTTATGCAAAAATAAGTCCTTTGAAGGCTTCACATCTTTTTTCCATTTCCAGGTAATTTGTGGATTCCGCTGTCCGTCTTTTGAAGGAAACCAATTAGTCTCCCAATTTTCTATTTCCACATATGAATCAAAGAGCTGCTTAGCTAGTGCGGGTCAAATCGATGAAAACAAATAGTAGTCAGAAGGAGTCATGTCTGTTGAATACACCGGTCATATTGGTTTGATTGTATGGCTGAACCGACTTTGCTTTGTGTACAGGTGCATTGACGCATCCCAGTGTCTTATGACCCATTCTGATCTTTTTCAATCAATTCATAGCTCAAATTGATCATATGTTATCGGTAGCGATCTGTATTAACGATTTCACTCGATTTTAAGATGCCGTAATACACCACAACCTTCTGGTGCCATAAGATACACATTATTGTCTTCCTGCCGAATCGATCTGGTTTTGCAGCCCCCGATTTTCTCTGTTTTTGATTCTGAAATTAAAAATTCATTTAACATCGCCAGTAACAATTCGTTGCAATACTAGCCTAGTGTCCTGTTTTTTAAGCAAAATTATATGGTCAGAAATTGTTTATTATTTCTGCTAGTGCCTAAGTGTTATCATCACCCAACATTGTTTGTAAATCAACAGTAAGAAGAAATGCCAGCACATGTGTAAATTCATGGCAATGCGCAGGCAAATACAGGCAGGAAGGTAGCCTTCAAGTCGCTGATGAGACCAACAACTTTCCGTAGAGTAGGAAGTGAAATTTTTACGAAAGAAAGTGCGTAGAGAGATGGTCGCTCTTAAAAGCCAAGATATATGTGTGTAAGACTCAAAGAACCCTCGTTTTGGAATAGCGATCGATTCATGTCCATCTCAGAAGGAAACAACTAGGTATGTTTGCCATTTCGGAAAAAGATTAGAGTGGTATCATTTGACACAATACTCTTTGCTACAATAAATAAACATACATAAATAATTGGCCATTACAACCCTTCAGTCAAGATTACGGCCTAGCTTCTCACACCACTTATGTTGTGTGTGTTAATTTTATACATGAGCGGCGGGACCTCCAGTTTAAAGTCAACTTCGAATGACAGATTTTTGAGAAGCTTTTCATGGCAATTTTATTTACTCTCAGAGTTTTTGCCAGAAATCTGCTGAGAGGAAGCCGCCGAAGAAATATTTTTTTTCATATTTCGTTTTTGATGTCTGACCGGGGTTTCGAACCCCGACCTTTCGTCTAATAATTCAACACGCAATCTACTAGACTACGGCGACTTCATTCAGTGAGTTAAAAGTATTGAAATTTAACTACTCTGTTCATTCACTCGACTACAACGTGCTTAAATAGTACAAGTTGTAATGAGTATGAGTACAACTTTCACATCGAACTCATAACATTTGAAATATGTTTGATTCAGACGTCTAGTCATTTAGATTCATAAATACTTAAAATACTCATAAATGATTCGAGTGATTCGAATCATTCATCAAAATTTGCAAGTCTTAGTTATTGTTGCATTTGCAACAAAAAAAAAAGACACAAACAAAAAAAAAACAGAGCAGCAAACAGAGCAAACACACAACCTTCTGGTGAATATTGTAGTATTTGTACGCGATTCATACTTATTTTGCGATTCTTGTTTATGTTGCATCATGGAGAGTAGAATTCAAAACCATCATGCGTAGTGTTAAGTATGAGTATGATGAGTACTTCAAACTTTGAATATGAGTAGTATGAGTATGATATTAAAATAATTATGAATGCGTATAAGTATCAGAAAATATGAGTATGATTCGAATCTACTCATCCTTTTGAATACTCATTGCTGACCTCGGTATATATATATTTAAATGCCTATCACTAATTTCATACTCTGAGTTGGTTTAACGTTTGCAAAAAAAGATCCAATGTGTGGTTGAAAAAAATCGATGAAGGCGCTTAACTTCCTTCATGTTAATCGCTATCGACTCCGTCCGTACTAGTTTTTCTAAGGTTTTCTATTTCGACTTGAACTCAAATTAAAATATAAATTGTTTTTGTTTTTATGGAATTGATATAAAATACTCTGGCTTCCTAGGCTACAAATTCAATTTTAATTTTTACGGTCCCTTATCACCTTACTGACCTGCCGTAATAATTTTTTTTAATTGCGATGGTTGTTTAAATCGCTATTAAGAATTAAAATATTGTTTATAAATGGTTTCAAATAAAAATTATTTATTTATTTGCTTACACTTAACCATGAACATTTGCGAAATAATAGAAAAACTCATCCTAATGTTTAATTTAACTCGACAATATATTAGAGACTTGGCCCATTTTATATCCTTTTTTAATTCTACATATAGTTTGAACGAGAATTGGAATTTTGGAATTTTATAAATAAAATTAAATTCATAATTAGTTGTTCACTCAGTTATTTAGCACTCAGTTATTTACAGTACAATCAAAAATTATTTTCCAATTATTACAAGTCGAATGACTAAATCCATACGCCCAGAGAGAGATATCATTGGAAAATTAAATAAAACTGCTCTACAAATGTTATTGTAAAAACTTATCTTTTTGATTTATGTTTGGGCGGATTTATAATTTGCGAAATTTTTCCATTTGAGACGATATTTACCATGACTCGTATTTTTAGAGAGCCATCACATCACAATAAACCGATAGTGTACCATTTGGTATTTAAAATTCAGTTAGACCAGTACTTATAATGTCGATAAATATTTCGAACATCAGGTCAACATTTGTACTGTTCGATAGATATAAGTTTAATCAGAGAGACCCTGTAGTAGCAAGAGACCCTGTAGTAGTTACTAATATTCATGGATTGTCATGCTGACATCGAGTTTTCGAACGACTATTTAATAGTTACTCATTTTTAAAATATATTCTAATCATAAATTCAAATTATCGCAAATTTAACCTGCATAAAAGTACAACTTAAATAAATACGAATATTGTTTAACATTGGGAGGCGTAGTTTAAAATGTTTTTAATAAATATTTAATAATAGTTTACATAATTACTAAAGAGCGCATATTCAGGGCCATAAAAACTATTTACAATTATAATCTCTAGAACTTATTTGTTTGATAAAAAAAATTTTAGTAGATCTGATATATTTTTTTTATAAAACTAGCGAACGAATGCGATAAAATACTTTGTTTGATTTTTCTTCTCGAGAAAGTGATTTAAAGATATTGAAATTTATATAATATGATCATAAAACATTACATGCTATAGCATATACTATAAACACATTAGAGACATCAAGTTGTGCAACACAGAACATGCTGTGAAACAGCACGTGCTAATCAAATCAAATCAAATGTGAATAATAAATTATCACTTCATTATTAATGGCGCCACTTAAATATTTAGCCGCGTGTTTAGGAATTATATTGTATGCATCAGGTTTGAAAACAGTCTATTTCATGTATTTCACTAACCTGTTCGTTGGCGTTTGCCTAACATGTCCAATGTTTGAAAAAATTAGTCCGCATATGAAATGGAAATCTTTGCAGCTACAATTTTTAATCTGATTTAATGTGATATGCAGATCCTTTAATCCTTGGTTAGGGGTACCAATAGATTATATGACATCTTTGGAAATCTAAAGGACTCAAAACTGTTTTTGACCAGTCTAAGTCTGGGGTTGTCTTAGAAGTGGACTTACTGTCTTAGAAGTGGACTGAGGATTGCACCATGAGTTAATTGGTTTACTTACAGTATGAAGGCTCTTAACGAGATGAGCTTGACGACGGAAATATTATTGCTTTGCAGGTAATTTTCTTACTTAAGTGATAAGTCACAAAATTGCGTAGAAAGTAATGGACTATGTTCCAATCCTTTGAAATTTCTTGCTCCACAAGCTTTGGGACTTAACTCAGGCTGCGTGGCATGATATCCCATATTTGGGTATGATAAAATGTTGTTGCCCATATGCTTAGACCATGTCTATCAGTTGTGAACAAAAGCGAAGTCTCTACAAAATGTTAAACACTCTATAAGAAAATTAGAACTTAAAGAATTACCAGCGTTAAAAAATATTTCAATTCCAATATTCCATATTCCATACAATCCTTTAGAACAATAAATGGAAACACATTCAATTTATTTATTTTATATTGTTTGTATTTAAATTAACAATCACTAACAACTTAATTGATAAACAATAATTATATAGAATCTCAGCCAATGCTGATAATAAAACTTCAACGCTTATTTCATTTTAAAATCTGCTACCAGAAGCGATAAAAAATTGTATAAAAAATTGTACAAAAATTTTTGTATATGAAGATATAAAAAATATTAATGAAGTAAATAAAATCAAAAAAAAAATTTCTACAGGCCTTAATATTACCTCTTATCTACCCCTAGTACACGCTTTTGCAAAATAACTATCAACAAAGGATTAGAGTTCGAGTATCACCAGTCTTCTTTGATTAAATCTGAGGCCTTTTCGGCAATCATAGCGGTGGGTGCATTAGTATTGCCACTGGTTACGTAAGGTATAACTGATGCATCAATTACACGTAAATTTTCTGTTCCCTTTAGTTTCAAACGGGGATCAACACAGGCACTTTTATCATTGACGTTACCCATTTTAACTGTACCCACATGGTGAAAACAAGTGGAAGAGAAATAGCTAAAATAACATTTCCAATATTCTTCGGATTTAAACTCATGCTGATCGCATTCTTCCAGAGGAATATGTAAAATTTCAAATTGTTTTTCTCGGAAAGCTTGTGTCTGTTCCAACTTCATGAAATATTTCATGGTTCTCAACAAAACTTCCACATCTTCGGGTGCCGAGAGGTAATCGGCATTAATCAGGGGTGGATCTTGAGCCGAATTTGATTTAAGTTGTATGTTTCCAACCGATTTGGGATGGGCTAAGACAGCAAGCATTACCATGAGATCATATTCGTTGATAGCAGTCGTNATCTTGGGCAGAATTCGATTTAAGTTGTATGTTTCCGACCGATTTGGGATGGGCTAAGACAGCAAGCATTACCATGAGATCATATTCGTTGATAGCAGTCGT
>QOCX01000090.1:20636-33160 GCA_005959815.1 Sarcophaga bullata
GTCTGCTGAGTTGCTAAAACTAGGCCAAATTATACATTTAAAGCTACCATTAGACGAAATCTCAATTACAGGTTAAAAAAAATTCGGTTATTACATGGTTATATGGCTCTGAATTGATAGTGTTGGTTTTCTCTGGATAATTTTAATAATACTGCCCAGTGTCAAATTCAATTGTTATATGTTTCTCAATTAAACATGCTAAACGATTCATGCAAACCTTTCATTAAATAAATAATGCTTCAGATGACAGATATTTTACGGATGGCAGCCTTGTAACCCAAACAAATTAATCCAGATAATGGAAGACCCTCTTCTATAATTTAGTTATTTCATATAATATTAGTAAAGCATGTAAATACATACCAGAATTAAAGTTCTTTGTAATTTGAATACAATTTTACGTTATTTAATTAGTTTATGCGTATAATAATTAAACTATTGAAGTTTAATAAAAATTTTAATAATATTTTGGGAAAATTAGAACACAAACATACATACATATTTATATGTTTTCGATAATATACTATAGTTAAACGGCATTTGACATTTGATACATTTGATCATTTTCTCAAATATGGTTTAACTCTTAAGCAAATAACTTATACAGTTTATCAAATTAAATCACTCTACACTTAATTAAATGTTTCATAATTTAATGACATTAAAATTAATGTGAGAAATTTGTGGAAAAATTGCTGCTTTAATAGGTGAAAACCAGAGATCAGCAATGAATCGGGTTTTTCGCTACTCATAAGTACTCATGAAATTTTAAGTAAGAGTAACTCAACAATATTAACTACTCTCTTTCATTCGTACTCACAGCAACATTGATTTAGAGCACATGTTGCAATAAGTATGAGTACAATGTTGACATCGAACTCATTACCATTCGAAATGTGTTCGATTCATAAGCCTACTCATTGAGATTCATAACTTTAGAAAAAAATGTACAAAATTTACAGTCTTAGTTATTGTTGCATTTACAACAAAAGAAAAAAGACACATAAGCAAAGAAGACAGAGCAGCACACAATCTTCTATAGAGTACTTTAGTGTTCCTGCGCGAGTCATACTCATTTTGTAAGTCTTGAATATGATGAGTAAAGGAGAGTCGAAATCAACAACATCATGCGTAGTGTTAAGTATGAGTCTGATGAATATGAGTAGTATGAGCATGATATTAAATTAAGTATGAATGATTCGAATCTACTCACCTTTCTATATACTCATTGCTGATCTCTGATGAGTTTACGGTGTAAACTATTGCCACGAAAAAAGCTTCTTAAGTTTGTCATTCGGGGTTAATGTCGGACTGTATATCTCACCGCTTACTGATCGCATTAGCAAACACAACATGATTGACATGCAAAACAATGTATGTGTGTATTTTGGGTAACCTAGCTTCTCACACCGCTTATGTTGGAACTTACAGGTTTTTGAGAAACATTTTTTTGGCAATTTTATTGACTTTCAGAGTTTTTACCAGTAATCTGTTGGCTATGTCTGATTTGGGGTTTGAATCGCGGCCTAACGTCTAATAAGCCAACACGCTATCCACAAGATTACGACTATTACTTTTCTTCCCATTTCAGACGAATGAACAATTCATCACAATTGTGTTGGTGAATATCCAAGATGCGATCTTACTCTAAATGAATTTAAACGATGGCAATGTACTTAAGATCTTGGTGCTTCCAATGCATTTCGAAAACGTCATTGTTTGGTGAAGAATTTAAGCTGGCGTCGCTATCGGTCTATATTTCATTGAAACATAACAAGTTCTAGACTGGCCAGTGACGAGAACTATAATGATTACCAACTTCTTTTGGCCTATATTGGATAATCTGTATACTAACGACGTGTGGTTTCAACATGATGACGCTATGAGCAGTACACCTTATAGAAGAGGGAACTTACATGTAAATTTGAGTGTTTTCCTGAAGTAGCTACAGTATGCGAATAAGACGCAAATCTCAGGGGTTATCAAACTCAACATAACCAATGTCATCGGCTAAATTCAACTTGATTTTTGTGCTAGAGTCATGGAAAATGGGACAGATCGGATGTATTCCATTCAGAGAAGCCATATGGGATATTTAAACAATGTTATATTCGACATATGATGACATCAGTAAGTGTTACAAACGATTTCAGAATTACGATGATATATTATTTTAATTAAAACCCTGATAGAATAATAAAAAAAACTACCTTTACTTCTCAATAACGTAGTATTTTTCATGTAAAATATGTTGCATTCAGTTACCCAAAGTAAAATAACCAATTAAGAGCAAAATTTATGCTTGAAAATTATTTGAAATCATAACGACTCGTTTTAGTTTATACCTCTATTACTTATCGTAGTTAAAATATTTGCGTACTTACCACCTACTGCTTAATGCTAGGATTTTAAATTATTAAAATGCTTATTTGTTTATTTGTTGATTTTATTTATATTTAATACGCATTGTCAACGGATTATAGGCTAACTGGAGCCTTAAATAAAATTTATGTTGACAAAACAAATAACACTAATCCGTCAACAGTAACATAAGCCATCCATCCATTCAACCAGCCATCCATCCGTCTATCCGTTTTGTCCACATAACCAATTCGACCAACGAACCTCAACCAGCCAAACTATACATACCAACCGAGTGTACATTTGATTACATTGTGTGGATTCCCAAGCTATGTTATGTTATTATTTTTATATATTTGTTTTGTTCTTGTTGTTGTTGTTGTTGTTGTTGCCGATCTTTTTTTGTATTTGTTCTTGTTGTTGTTGTTGTTGGTCTGTTTGTTTTGTTAGTAACATGTAAAATACAAGTACATGAATAAAGTGTCATATTTATACAAGTTATAACCACCACATGATAGAAACACTTGCAAATATACAATATTACACGTATACACACACATACACATACACAACATTTATCTGTGCATACACAAACATACATGCATAGATGTGTATGAATGCATATGGATTAAAACAAATATATTCGGGCTTTATAGTCAGGTAAACCGTATAAACAAATATTCAGAATACGCAAAAACACTTTGGTATGAATGAAAAACACTTGGGCTTATTTGAATAGAGATATTTGTGATACTTGTTATAGGCATATAAGTACACACATACATTGCTACATATGTATATGTCTACATATACATGCATAGTTTTTAAAACAATGCCATTTAAAACTATATTTTTTGTTTTTATATTCCAACTAATTATTAAACTACGTATCAAATGAAATATTTAAATGAATTGTAGGTTTCCATGGTTCAAACAAAAAAAAAAATAGACACTACACCCCATCACACAGACGATGTATTTAGTATTTAATTCATTATCAGACACCTAAAACTATAATAATAACAATAATAATTACAAAAACAACTAAAGCCATATGTTATACCTAAAAAAATATATGAAAATCATGTTTGTTTGAACATTTTAACGAAATTATCACAAATACAATTTGCCACAATCCGAATTATATATATACATATACACATACATACATGCGATACAATGTAACAAAAAATAATGGCAACAATAAACAATTCAGGCACAAGTTAGCATCAATTCTTAGGATCTTTATTAAGCAATTGTATTAGAATTCAATTATACGTAAAGATATTACTGCTTTTAAAAGCTTTATTCATTTGGAAAGGCGTAGAGTACTTACGTAAGTAGTCCTAGAAGTTTGATGGGTAGATAGAGGTGGAATTCGGATGGACTCACTTAGGCCATACGGGGGCCATTGTGATACAACAAGTTTCATCAATTATTCCCTAGTGCTGGAATTACTTAGAACACAAACTGCCGATGTCAACGTTTGACAGATCACCAAGATATCTCTTTCTCCTTTGACATAGTGCCGGGTAGGTAGGTAAAGAACAGTTTCATCCTCCTTCTCATCCCTGCAGTTTCCAGAGAAAAACAAATGCGACATGTCCAAGATCAATGCGCCTTGCAATAATCAATTACGACCCAAACATCCAGCCTTGACCAAATTTACTGCACCGCTCTACTCCTACTCCATCCACCCTCGGTTGAGGGAATCTGTGTAGTTTGATGTGTAGCGTGATGGTCATGGGTTTGTTTCTCTGATCTCGAGACTGATCTGTTACACTACACCGAGCACAAAGTCTAGTTACCCAATTCGTAATATTTCTATATATTCTTACGTAAGGACTGAAATCGCCGTAGTCTAGTAGGTAGTGTGTTGGCTTAATGGACGAAAAGCCAGGATTCGAATCCCCGGTCAGACATCAAAAAAAGAAGAAATGAGATATGAAAAAAATATTTCTTCGGCGGCTTCCACTCAGCAGATTTCTGGCAAGAACTGTGCAAGTAAATAAAATTTACATGAAAAGTAAAATCTGTCCTTTGGAGTCGACTATAAACTGTAGGTCCCGCTAGTCATGTATAAAATTAACACACACAACATAAGCGGTATGAGAAGCTAGGCGTTAATCCTGACTGAAGACTTGTAATGGCCAATTATGTATGTAAGAACTGAAATGTCGATTTGTACACTTCTAGTAAGCGTCCAGAGGCCTTCGTACGTACTTAACTGGCCATTAGCAACCCGTCTATTAGATTTCAGCTCAATTTCACACATCCTTCCAGGCGCATCTTCTTCTGCCATGCCTTCGTCAGTTTGTCATACCAAACGATGTCAGGACTTCCTCAGTTTAGTTCTTCTAACGTAGATAAGGTTGTCCTCTCCGCCGACTTCAGCTAATCT
The DNA here is from genome assembly GCA_005959815.1 of Sarcophaga bullata. Taxonomy (NCBI): domain Eukaryota; kingdom Metazoa; phylum Arthropoda; class Insecta; order Diptera; family Sarcophagidae; genus Sarcophaga; species Sarcophaga bullata. The sequence goes on from QOCX01000090.1 coordinate 25,399, forward strand.
ACGCATCATATACACGTCTCGAAGGAACTGTTTCTTCCATCCGAACAACATGATCGAGCCAGTCTAGCCAATAGAGAATGCATCGCACAACATCCATGTTGCTGATGAGCTCATACAGCACATTGTTAGCTGTGATGCGAAAATATTTGTCAACTCGCACTGGATCGAAGATCTTACGTTAGATTGCAGATTCCATGTCGGAAATTTCGTTGCGATGGTCGATGAATCAATGTGTATACGGAAAAGCTGTCAGAAACTAAACCTAAGTCACATGAATGTCTGCCATCATTTTGAAATAGAAATACTCGCTACTCGAAGAAGATCGATTTTTAAAATAAACGCTGTTGCAACATAATGAAATTTAAGCTGATCAGAGGTACTATACAGGCATTCATACATAATTGGTCATAACAACCCTTTAGTCAGGATAACGAGTGACCAAAGCTACGGTTTAAAGTCGACTCTGAATGACAGATTCTTTGAGATACTTTTCACGTTAATTATTATTTACTTTCAGAGTTTTTATTCCACCGGCGACTGCCTGTCAGCAGATGACAATTTCATTTATTCTCAGTGTCTTTGTCAGAATTCACTTTGTTGGAGATGTCTGACCTGGGGTTTTGAGCCATGGCCTCACGCTTAATAATCCAGCACACTACCTACCACTTGGTCATCAAATTGTATGCCAATTGCTCTACTTAAACTGACAACTAAGACTGTCAAGTATCATGTGGTGTCCAAACATTAAAAGAGAAGAGAAGAGAGAGAATATTATTAGAGAGATGCGTCCAGAGAGAATATCATCCGCATAGTTTAAATGCTCATAAAGAATCCATATGGGGATTTAGCATTCGTTTTGATCGTCGCTACATCAAAAAAGATTAGAAAAAGACTGAGAGAGGGTATTCAGTCGTGTTTAACTGTAGATGAAGCGTAAAATCAATTTTTTCGTTTTAGTTTTATAGTAATATTCCCTACTAATACTTCATCATTCTATAATTTGTCAGTTAAACTATTTGTTATGCTGTAAAAAGAGAAAAAAATTGTTATGTATGTATTGTACGTCTGTATTAATATAAATACATCTACAAATCTGCCATCATTTTAATATTCTCATTTGCATATTAACACGTGCTTTGTTTTCCTCAGCGTATATGATGTATAAGTATGTGCCCCATCACTATTTCTACTCCCTGAACAAACATGCATAAGGACATGCATAAGCATGTTTAATAAACGACAACCAACAATATTTTGTTAACGTGAATTGCGTCAGTGAGTTTTACCAATTTTTATTTATTTTTTTTTTTTGTGTGTCGAAATGCGGTGGTTATTGTTGCAATTGGCTCTGTGTGTGCATGTGCATAGGAAATAAATTTATATAAGAGAGTAATGCTATGGTAATGGTTTCAATTTGGTTTCATTTTGGTACACATACACCTACACATTTGTAGGTATGTATGTATGTATGTATGTATGTATGTACTTTCTACCACATATGCGTATTTATTTATGCAGTTTTTATTCTTTTATGAAATCCAGTACAAAAAAAAATGTGTTTTTTTCCCCAAGTAGTATATAAACAACAACTGTTTATGTGTGGGAGTTTGCAGCACATTGCATGACTGCTATGACGGTGGTGGTGGTGGTGATGGTGGTGGTGGTGGTATTATCTATAAGCCACCTTTTTTTGTTGTTTATAGTAGCGTAAAAAGTTTAAAACAAGTGCATAATTACAGCAGAACAAGACCAAGACCGCCGACATCAACAGTGAATATGGCAACAACAATAATTCCAACACTATCCACATGATCACACAAAAGTACTTGTAACATCTGCACATAACATTGGTATTACATAAATTTTATAAATATCTACAATGTTTTGTATGTATATTCGCTTTTTATCTTTATCCCTTATTGTCTCTCTCTTTCTCTCTCTCTCTCTTTCTCTCTCTCTGTCTCTCTCTGTTAAACACCTACTCAGCATACGGTGCCTTTATGACTGTATGACCACAATGCAAAAAATTAAAATTAAATGAATTTTACTAATTAGCATTGAGCATATGTTTCATAAAACTGTTTGTATATACACATACATACATATGTATTAGTATGCTATGTATGCTTATGCAGGCGTATAAATTTTCCCAGAGGTTGACGTTTATATCGTTTATTAAATATTAACGGAAAAAGGTGTTTATTTCATGGTTTGAATTTTATTAATTTTTGAAAATTCTAATGACAAAATAATTAGCGCTACTATGCTTACTTACACACACACACACACACACACAATAAATAATAATTACTTTCATTTTAACATAAACATTTTTATTAAAAAATAATTGAAAAACTATAAAAGGAATTTAAAAAAGTGAACTGTTAGCCTGGATGTCAAGGTTGGCAACATAGGCTGACATGTGCATCACATTGACATGAAAATGTCACATACATATGTACGTACCAGAGATCAGCAATGAGTATTCAAACAGATGAGTAGAATCGTATCATACTCATAATATCTAATACTTATACGCATTCATGCTTAGTTTAATCTCATGGAGCCTCTAACAACACGTATGATGTTGTTGATTTCTACTCTCCATGACTCAACATACACAAGAATCACAAAATAACTATGATTGGAGTACGAACACTAAAATACTCATTCGAAGGTTGTGTGTTTGCTCTGCTTGCTGCTCTGTCTTTTTTGCTTATGTGTCTTTTACCTTCTTTTGCAAACGCAACAATATCTAAGACTATAAATGTTGATGAATGATTCGAGTCATTCGAATGAAATATAAGCATTATAAGTATTTTTCTAAAGTTATGACTCTTAATGAGTAAATATTCTGCTGTTCATTTACTCTTTAAATACCATTTAACGTGGTGACATATGTCAGAATAGGGTGTACTTTATTGAACGAAAAATTTGAATTTACTTTTCATCTAAGCTCGTCTGTATGCTCTCTTCAACTCGGTTTCTAATCCTTTTCAGATGTAGTGAACATCAAAACCATATCTAAGTCTCCAAGTTAAATATAGTAGAACCTATGCGAACATTTAAATGTCTCTGGACGTATCGGGTTAATGGCATGCATACATACATAATTGGTCATTACAACACTTCAGTTAGGATTACGATGTAGCTTCTCACACTTTTCTTATATTGCATGTGTTAATTTTATACATGAATGACGGGACCTACAGTTTAGGGCTTGTTCTTGTAAGGCAAGCAATTCCACTTGCCTGTCTCTTTCAAATTTGTTTTTGTTTCCCATATAAACAGATAAGCAAGTGATATTTGTTGTTTTACAAGAACAAGCCCTTAAAGTCGATTCTGAGTGACAGACTTTTGAGAACTTTTGTTATGGAAATTTTATTGATGCTCAGAATTTTTGCCAGAAATCTGGTGAGAGACAACAACGTAAGTATTACCTATTAGCCTATTAGTCATTCAGGAAGGAAGTTAAAGAGTTACAGGTTCTTTCAAGCCTAGGGTTAACTTTAAGAGACATAATGCTGTATCTCAGATGGGATTGGAATGAAGTCGTTCAATACGAGTTTCTACAACTTGACCAAGCAACTGATTCTGAATTCTAATCTAAAAGCTTACAATTAACATACCACACGCTCCTTTGATGAGCTAGCCAAAAGAGAGAAAGGTTATGGCGTAAATTTAAATTCTATAAAAATTGGATAGAACTGAATGCCACGCCATATGGCAGATTTATGCAAAAAAGATAGAAAAAAGAAATGCCATTAAATTATCCACCAAATTAGACAAGGCTTTTCAAGCAAGACTTTTAAAATTGGCAGTTGATATTGTGTAAGCTAAATGTGTCAAATAAGTTGTCATTTATTCAATCACCATGGGTAACCGTAAGAAATAGGCTCTAATTCCTAGGCCTAATTTCCAATGAAAAATTATGCCCAGCAATAGCCTTTATTTTTATTTTTATTGGATTTTATTTTCTTTATCAAAATTAGCATTTATCATGTGTGACCTTTAAAGTTTTCTATTCCTATCTACCCTATAGCATGTAGAGAATGTTGTCTGGAAATTCTCTGTTGATTAAACTTGCATTGACATTTATTGCCATATTTAACTGGCATTTACTGTAAGAGCTATTAATACAATAAAAATAAAAATAAAATTTACAATATCAAGTGAAATGTTACGCTGCTCAATATAACTTCATTAATTAATTCAAACAGTTTACGTTGAGTACATGGTGTGTAGCGTATAGCAGATTGTATTGAATAATTCTGTGACATTTTCTTATTGTGTAAGCTTTTCTCCTTTGCAACCTTTTACTATGCTGCCAAGCGTTATTAGCGCAAAAGGGCACTCCTTGCATCATTTATAAATGCATTTGCCTTGGTTGATTGCATATACGAGCTGATATATATATTGTGGTGGTGATTTGGTTGTTGGCCATTTCCATTATGTTGTTAGTCTCACTATATTTATTTTTTATTTTATTTTTTTTTAGTTTATTTTAGTTGCTGCAAATGGGATTCATTTCTCAAATGTTAAAAATAAAGTGCCACAACAACGGAAAATACTTTGGCAATTGTTGTTGACACTACCGCACGAAACTATTATGAAACTTATGTTGAGCACGTTTACTGCTGCTTTACACTACAGGCAGTAGCAAAAAGTAGCTGAAATCCGTACAAAAAGTAAACCAAAAAAAAAAAAGCTGCTCAACTTAGTTTGATGCTGGTCTATTGTGTAAAAATATAAAAAAAAAACAAGTGAATAAAGGAAAAGGAAAAAACTTTATTTGGTTTAAAAGTTTTAAATATTGTCTCCACTGACCAACCCTAATATCCTACTTTTGCTCTTATTATGATATTTTGCTTGAAGGTTAAGATGTTTGCTTGAAAAAAAAAATAAAATATAAGTAATCTTGAACATTTGAACTTTCAAGTTATTGTGTGTTAAACAACAATTTAAATATTAAGCGGTTGAACAATACACTTTCTTAAATTATAAGGGAATACATGTAACCTGGTCAATTCAGTACAGTAGCTATAGTTTAATAATGCTCAGGATTGCCCTATCAATGCCATTACAATACAGATGAGCTTATGTACTATGTACGACGTATTTATTTTTGGAAAACAACAAGAACAGCGAAAAGTACTCATGCTTCATACATATATAATCCATCATTACAACCCTTTAGTCCGGATTAGGAACTAACTTATTACCTACAGTACCCACAGTTTAAAGTCGATTCCGAAAGACAGATTTTTGAGAAGCTTTTCATGCCAATTTTATTTCAAACTCAGAGTTTTTGTCAGAAATATGCTGAGAGAAAATCACCGACAAAATATTTTTTTTTTTTGTTACGTTTTGTTGAAGATGTCTTACGTGCAGTTTGAACCGTGGCCTTACGTCCAATAGACCAACACACTACCAACTAGACAACGGCAACTTCAACAGCATAACATCCTTTGGAGTTAACAATGAGTTTGAAAGGACTTGCAAGGTTTTAACTTGCTTCGATACACAAATTTTTTCGCACGTTATTGTTGTATGTGATCCACTATTCATTGTCCATTGTCAATCGCTTTAGAAGTGATACGATTTCGTTCCGTTTTAGCATAAAGCTGTTTTGTTTATTCCCAGTCTGATGATAAATGTATAGTTCGTTGCGAACAAACACGCCACTGTTACGTTCATTTTTATTAATGTTTATCGAATTTTAATATGTAAGTGTGTCCTAAAGGATGTCAAGGTTCCATTTGCTCTTTTAAAGCCTAAAAAAAATACTTTTGGCATTGAATTACCACAGGCAATGAGAAATAGCTTCCTTACGACAACCTCAAGCGATGAAATCATATGTGAAATGAGAGCGAATGATTAAAACCAAGGTAATGCTAATATAGACGATCACGAGAGGCCTGTATAGAAGCGAGTGTTGGCTGAAAAAGTCCCTGAAGCTCCTGCAGTTCTATTGCAGCGCCGGTCAAAAATATTTGGAAAACACTCGTCATATATCACAGAGCTTGCCTGTTCTGATTATACTTTGTCGCGACCCACTCACTGGATATCAATTTTCTTAATACATTTTAGGCCTTAGAAATGAGGAAGACTTTTTTAGAAGAATTCATAAATTACCCAAACAATGGAACTCATAGTCTCCGATGAATAAAACTTTATTTGCAACAAAAATGACCATTTTCTTATGATGCACTAGGTATTGCATTTGTTTTGAAATTTCCTTGACAATACTGTCATAATTCTAAAACAATATTCAACCAACAATTACTATTTATGACTTGAGTTTTAAAGTCATCAACTGCTTGTGGTGCTTAATTAATATTTTCTTTCGACATTTATGGCATTATGCATATTAGGTAAGTACCTTAGAATTGATTTCATTGCATATCAAAACAAAAAGGCAAAAAAACCAAAAAAAAAAATAAGGAAAGAACAAGAACAAGAAGAAGAAAAGTGAACTAAAAAATAATAACAATTCATATAAACGTACGTAGCATAGTAAAAGTTTTTTTTGGATACTTTTATCTGCTGAATAAATAACATAAAAAAAGTTGAAAGTTTTTGTAACAAACGCGACTGGGGAACTAATTTAGAACTGTAGGAAGAAAGTTAGTGTGCTTTGTTCTAAATTTGTTTGTAGTTTGGGCGTAAACTTTTGCCTTGCGATTTTACTTTTCTTCACATTTTTTTCTCTTCTCTTTTTGGTTTCTATTTTTCCTACTTTTTTTTTTGGCCAATATGGCAAGTAGAATAATGTCATGATTTAAATGGCCATATAACATTGGCTTAGAGACTGAATTCTTAGATAAATAGACAGACATTGAGTACTTGAATGAAAATGCAAGGAGGGCACATAACATAAAGCAAAAACTCATAGAAAATAGTCATCAACATGGGAGAAAGTAGTAATAGAATAATAATAAGAACACAGAAACACAAAAACAAAAACATTTCAAATAAAAGATGCCATCTTGATACAACGGTAAGTTTCTGAGGTTCTGAAATTGATGACAACTCCATCGAAATGTTGTCAATTGAAAAAAAGAGTTCTTAAATTGTTTTTTTAAAGGCATTTAAAACATACGATTTAATATACGAGTCTAAACTGATTAGAACTTAATTTCTCCTTTAAGCTGTTAGTCATACAGAAATATGGCTCGTTAGGAGGTTAATCATTCAATAAATTTCTGAATGAAAAAAACAAGATTTTTGTATACGAAATCTTTTTATTTTACAGCATAGTTTTCCAGGCCGACAGAGAACAGCAATGAGTAACAACAAAGATGAGTAGATTCGAGTATGAGTATGACATAATTGCTGATACTTATGCGATTCATACTTATTTCAATATTATACTCGTATTACTCATATTCAAAGCTTGAAGTATACATCATACTCATACTTAACACTACGCATGATGTTATTTGATTTCGACTCTCCATGACTCAACATATGCAGGACTCACAAAATAAGTATGATTCGAATTCGAACATCACAATACTCACTAGAGGGTTGAGCGTTGGCTGTGTTTGCAGCTCTGTGTTTTTTGCTTACGTTTCTTTTCTATAGTTGTAAATGCAACAGTAACTAAGACTGCAAATTTTTAGAAGATTCGAATCACTCGAATTATGATTATGAATCGGAATGGGTGTAGGCATATGAATCAAACACATTTTCAAATGTTATGAGTTCGATGTTAGCGTTGTCTCTTACTCATTGCAACTTGTACTTAAATCAACGTGTA
>QOCX01000090.1:33185-51448 GCA_005959815.1 Sarcophaga bullata
CGCTGAGAGAAAATCACCGACAAAATATTTTTTTTTTTGTTACGTTTTGTTGAAGATGTCTTACGTGCAGTTTGAACCGTGGCCTTACGTCCAATAGACCAACACACTACCAACTAGACAACGGCAACTTCAACAGCATAACATCCTTTGGAGTTAACAATGAGTTTGAAAGGACTTGCAAGGTTTTAACTTGCTTCGATACACAAATTTTTTCGCACGTTATTGTTGTATGTGATCCACTATTCATTGTCCATTGTCAATCGCTTTAGAAGTGATACGATTTCGTTCCGTTTTAGCATAAAGCTGTTTTGTTTATTCCAGTCTGATGATAAATGTATAGTTCGTTGCGAACAAACACGCCACTGTTACGTTCATTTTTATTAATGTTTATCGAATTTAATATGTAAGTGTGTCCTAAAGGATGTCAAGGTTCCATTTGCTCTTTTAAAGCCTAAAAAAAATACTTTTGGCATTGAATTACCACAGGCAATGAGAAATAGCTTCCTTACGACAACCTCAAGCGATGAAATCATATGTGAAATGAGAGCGAATGATTAAAACCAAGGTAATGCTAATATAGACGATCACGAGAGGCCTGTATAGAAGCGAGTGTGGCTGAAAAAGTCCCTGAAGCTCCTGCAGTTCTATTGCAGCGCCGGTCAAAAACTATTTGGAAAACACTCGTCATATATCACAGAGCTTGCCTGTTCTGATTATACTTTGTCGCGACCCACTCACTGGATATCAATTTTCTTAATACATTTTAGGCCTTAGAAGATGAGGAAGACTTTTTTAGAAGAATTCCATAAATTACCCAAACAATGGCAAAAACTCATAGTCTCCGATGAATAAAACTTTATTTGCAACAAAAATGACCATTTTCTTATGATGCACTAGGTATTGCATTTGTTTTGAAATTTCCTTGACAATACTGTCATAATTCTAAAACAATATTCAACCAACAATTACTATTTATGACTTGAGTTTTAAAGTCATCAACTGCTTGTGGTGCTTAATTAATATTTTCTTTCGACATTTATGGCATTATGCATATTAGGTAAGTACCTTAGAATTGATTTCATTGCATATCAAAACAAAAAGGCAAAAAAACCAAAAAAAAAAATAAGGAAAGAACAAGAACAAGAAGAAGAAAGTGAACTAAAAAATAATAACAATTCATATAAACGTACGTAGCATAGTAAAAGTTTTTTTTGGATACTTTTATCTGCTGAATAAATAACATAAAAAAAGTTGAAAGTTTTTGTAACAAACGCGACTGGGGAACTAATTTAGAACTGTAGGAAGAAAGTTAGTGTGTTTGTTCTAAATTTGTTTGTAGTTTGGGCGTAAACTTTTGCCTTGCGATTTACTTTTCTTCACATTTTTTTCTCTTCTCTTTTTGGTTTCTATTTTTCCTACTTTTTTTTTTTGCCAATATGGCAAGTAGAATAATGTCATGATTTAAATGGCCATATAACATTTGGCTTAGAGACTGAATTCTTAGATAAATAGACAGACATTGAGTACTTGAATGAAAATGCAAGGAGGGCACATAACATAAAGCAAAAACTCATAGAAAATAGTCATCAACATGGGAGAAAGTAGTAATAGAATAATAATAAGAACACAGAAACACAAAAACAAAAACATTTCAAATAAAAGATGCCATCTTGATACAACGGTAAGTTTCTGAAATTGATGACAACTCCATCGAAATGTTGTCAATTGAAAAAAAGAGTTCTTAAATTGTTTTTTTAAAGGCATTAAAACATCGATTTAATATACGAGTCTAAACTGATTAGACTTAATTCTCCTTTAAGCTGTTAGTCATACAGAAATATGGCTCGTTAGGAGGTTAATCATTCAATAAATTTCTGAATGAAAAAAACAAGATTTTTGTATACGAAATCTTTTTATTTTACAGCATAGTTTTCCAGGCCGACAGAGATCAGCAATGAGTAACAACAAAGATGAGTAGATTCGAGTATTAGTATGACATAATTGCTGATACTTATGCGCATTCATACTTATTTCAATATTATACTCGTATTACTCATATTCAAAGCTTGAAGTATACATCATACTCATACTTAACACTACGCATGATGTTATTGATTTCGACTCTCCATGACTCAACATATGCAGGACTCACAAAATAAGTATGATTCGAATTCGAACATCACAATACTCACTAGAGGGTTGAGCGTTGGCTGTGTTTGCAGCTCTGTGTTTTTTGCTTACGTTTCTTTTCTATAGTTGTAAATGCAACAGTAACTAAGACTGCAAATTTTTAAGAATGATTCGAATCACTCGAATTATGATTATGAATCGGAATGAGTAGGCATATGAATCAAACACATTCAAAGTTTATGAGTTCGATGTAGCGTTGTACTCTTACTCATTGCAACTTGTACTTAAATCAACGGTGTAGTGATTACGAATAAATCAGAATAGTTAAATTTCAATACTATTTCATGAGTACATATGAGAAGTGAAAAAGTGACCCATTGATGATCTCTGATCAACAATACTGTACCACATTGCACACGTTGTCCGATACCATTAACTTATTTGGGGATGACTTTTGGTGTGCAATTATCTCATTAAACTTTGAATATGAATAGTATGAGTGTGATATTAAACCAAGTATGAATGCGTATAAGTATCAGAAATTATGATATTGATTCGAAACTACTCATCCTTTTGAATACTCATTGCTGATCTCTGTTGGTACCAACAAGTCGACAGAACTTTTCATACTCGAGTTCCTCACAATCAATTTATGACATAATCAATATTGTGATAACTTTCTATGCTCATTCATGCAATTGAATGCCTCTGTATTACTTTTTAGGAAGCAATATTAGCCAGCTAATATTGAAACTTTTGGTACTTATACTCAATTAAGCATACCTACATAATTGTCATTACAACTTTCTTAGTCAGGATCACGACCTAGTTACTTACATTACTTACATTGAGTATGTGGTTAATTTCGTACATGATTGATCGGCTCTGAACGAAAGAGTTTTTAGCAACTTTTTCGTGGCAATTTTATTTACTCTGAGAGGAAGACGTCGAAGAAATATTTTTTCGTATTTCATTTTGTTGCAGAAGTCTGACCTAACATCTAGTAAGCCAACACACTACCTACTAGACTACGGCGGACTTAGTGTTGGAAAGTGGAGTGGCCAGAGTTATTGGAAAAAGTGGTCAAAAATTCGAATGATTGAATGGATTATATAACTATATAGCTAGTGGCCACAATGACCACATCTTTAAAAAATAAAACTCTTAACGTAAGTATCGTATTGCATATTTCGTTTGCACAATATTCATCTATCATCATACATAGTTCTTAAGCTGTTAAAACAATTTGAAAATTTTTAAATTGTGAAGCATTCAATATTCAGTTTTAATTCCTTTGTATAGACATGAATATAATTTCAGTCACCTTTAATAAAATTTTTATTTCTTTCAGCACATAAAAGCCTACTAAAGTTTCACAAGCCATAATAGTCTCTGCATTATTAAGAAAAAAGTGTTGCTGAAACCATTATTTTTTGGATGAGAATAAATGTTTAAAAAGTGAATTGTAAATTGTGTTTATGAACGGATATTGTACATATAAACTGTGTATATAACGTTAAAAAAAATTTAAGTCTGCTGGTCATTATGCTATACATACATGTGTACGTACGTATATACATACTTTTCAATTTTGAATTTTTCTCCAAAAAAAATTCTTTTCTCTTCATTTTTTATATCATTAGTGTGAAATGCAAACAAAAGGGAAAACAAACAAAAAAAAATTACAATTTTAATCCGAGCAAGTCATTTGGTGGTCCATAAAATACATACATACATACATACATATATACGTATGTATGTATGTACGTTGTTATGTGTTTAATCGAAAAAAAGGGTAATTATTATGTGTTAGTTGCGCATTAAAGGCGTAATTAGAAAGTGATTTGCCCGCAGGTATTACTCGTATATTAATTTCATGTAGCCATGCAATTGTGAATGTTAACTTTTACGCTGGGATTTTACAAAACAGTTATTTTTTTTTAACTGAATAATCAAAAAAAAAAACATTATAAAATAGTATACAGAAATATTATTACAATTAAAATAAATCTTCATTAATACGAAGTGTTTATGGTTTCATATAAAAAAGGGTTAAAATTTGGTTTTTTTTCAGCATTTTTCTTAAATTAATTGCAAAAATTTTAAATTATTTTTTTTAGAGTATACACATATACTTTGTAGTGTGAAGTATATGTAAAGGTTTGTTAATAAAATCTTGGAAATTTGTTATCATTAGAGCATCTGCTACAGAATAACTGAATTAATGAAACTGAAAGTTCTAATAAAAAGATGTGAAAAGATTACTTGTGAAAGGCCCATGTCCCTTACAACACGTACATACATTGGCCATTACAATTTTTCATCGAGGATGAGGAACTAACTTCTTACACCACTTTTATTTTGTGTGATAATTTTATTTACTAGCAGGATTTTTGCCAGAAATCTGGTGAGAAGAAGTCGCTGAAGAAATATTTTTTCTCATTTTGTTCTGTCGGAGAAGTCTGACCTGCGCTATGAACCGTGGTCTAACGTCTAATAAGCCAACAATAGACCACTAGACTACGGTGAGTTTAATCCGCGACGTATTAACCACTTAGTTGTTGTCAAAAACTATGTATTTTGCGGTTAATATATCTCGAACCCGTAACATACATACATAATTGGCCATTACAACCCTTCAGTCAGGATTACGGCCTAGGTTCTAACACCACTTATGTTTTGTGTGTTAATTTTATACATAAGTAAAGGGGGCTACAATTTAAATTCGACTCCGAACGACAGATTTTTTTCAGAAACTTTTCATGGCAATTTTATTTATTCTCAGAGTTTTTGCTAGAAATCTGCTTTTTTTCATATTTCGTTTTTGATGTTTGAGCGGGGATTCGAACCCTGGCCTTTCGTCTAATAAATCAACACACTACCTGCTAGACTACGACGACTACACGCAATAATCTAAATAATTTTAGTATGGGTGCCTGGAGTGATGGAATAATTCGAATTCGTAAAAATCTCTAGCAAAACAAGGCTTGGTTGCTGGGTTAGTGATTTTTTAAAATTTTGTCAAAGTTAGATAGTAAGTACGGCATTAAAATACGGCAAATGAATACTCAGATAAGCTGCATAGAAATAATTGCTGCCTTGGCAATAACTTTAATTTATCTTGTAGACTTTAAATCATGCTTCTGTGAATTGGTAGAGCATACAAAGTACACCACTTCCAGGAAATTGTTCAGATATTCGAGCAAGGCTATCACAAATAATTGCATCACTTTGGTTCATGATCAATAAGCCTGGTCAAGCATAACGACGGCACAGTTACTAGTAAGGCTCTAAACCTCAGATGTAGATGGAATTACTGGGAACTTATGGGACGTATTAAATATGAGAAAACTCTTTATTGAATGTCCGACAGGACACTCGATAATATTGTTTCGTTTTTACCTTTTAAAAACATTTGAAATAAAAGCTTGTAGACTGCAAAAATGAAAAATGAAAATAAATTTGTGTTCAGTTTTAATTAAATCCGTTATTTAACGCACATTTGGTGTGCCACTCTTCACAATGGTTCAAAAACAATAGCAATTTCTTTATTTGTTATTTCTTTTGTTTATGCCCTTTGCAATAAACAATAACAATTACGACACAAATGTTCTGGAGATCTTTGTAATGGAGATCTTGAAACCACGATTGGTTTACTTCACACGCAACGCGTCTTCACAAAAGGACTGACTGAATTTAACTCCGGCCTTGCATGCTTTATTTTGTCTTTTTATAAAGCGACGTAAACAATCTGATGAATATTCTCGTAGCGGTGGTTCTGATCTTCGCCTCAGGAGAATCCTATGAATGTAAACATGTTGTTTATTTGCTTGTTGTTAGTGTAGGCTGTTTACGTTTGTCCCTGCGGTTGCTGTTGTTTGTTGTTTACTTGCTTATTCCTTTTTTCGTTATACTGATGTTGTTGTTTTATTCTGCTTATTCCTTAATGAAGTAAACAAGTCCGTTGTTTTGTTTTTGCAGCTTTTGCCCAACATTTTAATGTTAAACAATGTTACATCATTTCCATTTTCGTAAGAATATGAATGCATTTCAGTCGCATTGTTATGGCAAAATAAAATGCATGTAGAATGTATGAAGTCGCCGTAGGCTAGCGGGTAGTGTATTGGCTCATTAGACAAGAGGCTTCGATTCAAACCCCCCGGGTCAGACATCTCAAAGAAAAGGAAATTTGTGTACACATTGGCAACACCATCTAAGCAGATTGCTGGCAAACGCCTTGAGAGTAAATAAAATTACCATGAAAAAGTTTCGCAAAAATCTGTCGTTTTGGTTTAAAAATTTAATCATTACCAGACTTTACACATCTAATTGAATAAATTTGAAGAAATTTAGGAAATTTACGTGATTGATATCCCTTGTTTTTGCCACACATAAAGCCAAGGTGAAGACCCAGTTGTATGCCAATAAGGCCTGGGTTTGTTCGATGCAAAATTGCCTCCTTCATTTGAGTCTGCCATCCTATAACACCGAATTTAGCTACTCAAAAAGCAAAAACAAGAGCGTTTAAACCACTACAGTGAACTTTTATTTTAGGAAAAAATATTTTCTTTAATCTTATAATCGATACAATATCATTAGAATTTTTTTTCTCAGCTTTTCTTTTACGACTTACAACATTAACAATACTCGTACTAATGTTAACGATTGCTGGGGATAATAATTGGGTTTAATGCTCCATATTCTCCATACATACGTACATATGCTTATTTATAGCCATATACATACATACATACATGTGTACATACGGCCTTTGTATAAAAGATGCTTGCGATTATATGCTTTGATTTTGTGATAAGCCGGGGATAATTGATTGCGTTCAAACGTAAATGGCTCCTTTGGGAAAGTTCTTAATCATGAATTGTTTTCTACCTCCACTCTCCTCTTCCATATTTTTTTATTTTTACAGCCGTAAGCAGTTTATAGACATTTTTCATGTATGTATTCTTGTATAAATGTTAAGTTTTATTTACGAATGAAATAAGTGTGTACGATTTCCCACTTGAGTTTTACACCTGCCTGCCGCATTGTATTGTTTAAGTGTGCCTGTAAGGGTATGTATGCGAGTGTGTCTGAACACTTTATTTCTTTTGTAATTACGCCACCCATTGCATGTATAGGTGTGTGTATAATTTTATTGATTGTGTGTGATTTTATTGATTACGCTATTAGAATACCTTTATATTACGTTACATACAAGCTTGTAATGTTTAGTGTGTGTGTGTGTGTGCGTGTATTTTATTTTAAAACTGCCTTAACCACGATAACAAATTCGCAAAAGTATAAATCATGAATTGTTTTACCGTTGTTTTCGTGTAAGGTTTTGTCAGTTTTTTTTTTTTAGATTCGGCTTTACGGTTATAATTACGATCGTGGTAATTTGTGTTAACAACTTAGAGTTCAATTATGCAGTAATGTATTCTGTAAGAGTTTTTTCACTCTATTCTGTATTGGATTTGGGGTTTCTGAAAAACCGTATATGTGGTCTTACAGAAACCAGTACAACCATTGCCAGTGACAATATGGTGCGGCTTGTACAGCTGAGGCATCAGGCCCGTAATTATTTGAAAAGGAGGACGCCACAACTATTACGATCAATGGAGATACCTATCGCACCATGATAACCGATTTTTTTCGTCCCCGCTTTTCGGGGTATTGATGTGAACGGTGTTTGATTTCAACAGAATGCAGGATGCCAGACATTTCATGTTTCATGCAATTTCTTACGTTTAACGTTTAATGGCATTTAATTACGGCTGAAATGTATGCCAAGAAGCTGCGATTTTAACACCGTTGGGAATGTTTTCCTGTGGCGCGCTGTTAAACTAGAGAGAATGGAGAATTTTAAGAGAAACATTCGTGATAACATTGTCAGGATACGACACCATACACTCGAGAAAGTGCAAGAAAATTGGTCTGATCGTATGAGGTACTGTGAGGCCAGCCAAGGCAGTCGTTTGCTTGAAATAATATTCCATTTCTAAACGAAACCATTGGACTACCTACTAAAAAAAATTAAATTTAACAAAATTTCAAAGCGTTTTTATTTTATTTGAATTTCTAAATGAGCCAGCCTTTATTATCACAATGTTAGATATACGACATGCTTACTTTGCTTGTGAGAGGCGTAAATAAGACAATTGTTTTGTATGTTTGGCGAGTCCCTGCTATCGAAGAAAATGTAACAGAGCCGGAAGGTATGAACGCCAATTCTGAACTCTGTCCAATAGACAAATTCGAATTATTTGCCAAAATTTTTCTAACGCAAGCATTATTTTCAGCAATGTAATGTTGCATAGAACTGACGAAATCTGTACTGCTTTCAGTCTCTTTAAATTTCTTTATAAGCTTATGAACATAAGGTCGATTATGATGGCAATAATCATCGAAATCAGTCCCGTTTTGTTCCTAACTTTTGTTGAAAGTTTTAATATTTTTACGTACTCTTCCGTAGTTCATATAGATCCATGAAGATTTTATTAAATGACACCACAGCTGAAGGATAATAGCCACACCATGACTGGCAGATTTGAAACCACTAAATACAGGTTTGAATGAAGTCACCATAGTCGAGTAAGAAGTATGTCGGCTTATTGGACGGGAGCATGGGCTTCGTTTCCTGAACTTAATCTTCTCGAAGGAGAACGAAAAATGAAATAATGCCAGTCTTCTGGCAGATCATCTGAGAGTAAAATAAAAATGCCATGAAAAGTTTCTCAATCAAAGTTGTTAAATGGTAGGTTCCACCACTTATGGATTTAAATAACACAAATTTGGTTTGTGTGAGAACGTAGGTTGTAATCCTGATTAAAGGGTTGTAAGGATCATTAAGTAAGCAAGTAAGTATTATAATAATAGTTCAGAAATCCAATGTAAAGAATTTCGGGATGATTTTATTTGGAAATCATTTTTAAAGTAACTTCTTATTGGAATTTACTTTTCTGTACTATGAATATAAGATTATGAGTCGTTAAGGAACAATTGAAGTAAAAAATAAATACAATGAACTACTCTGTACTCTGTACGAAACTTTTAATTTTCACGGTAATTATCGACTATAATTCAATACTTAATTACATTACCACTGACTACAATTTATAATTGAAGTTCGATTTAAAATTTTTTTTTTGTATTTTCGATTTTGATAATCACTTTAACCAAAGAATTGTAATTAATTGCCAACTTTCACTCTTAGGAGTTCATGAACTTTTTATTTCCTTTTCTTTTGTTTTGTTTTTTCTTTTCAAATTTCATTATTTTATTTTCATTGTATGGTACAAGTGCAAAAGTTTAAAAGTTAAAACACGAAAATCCAATTGTCTGCCATCTCTAGTTTTGGATTCTATTTTCAAATAATTTTTTTTTTTTTTGTTTTTTTAAATATGAAAAGAAAAAAAAAGAAAAAAAATTATGCAACTAACACAACAAAACTAAAGTCAGTGCTATTAAAAGCATGTCAGGTGGAAACATGTAATTAACAAAAGGAAATAGTAAAGAAGCATGTTTTCTTTTCGATGTTTTGTTTCTTTCATCTGTTTTTCCCAAAAAAATTTTGTTTGTGCTGCGATTTTGTTTTCCGTGTTTTTTCGTTATTTGGTGCTTACATTCCATAAGCCAAGCATTCGCTGCTTTGTGCGATTCAGTTTGATTGCGAAAGCGAAATGGTAGTTAAATTTCATTTTTATTATAACGGGAAAAACAACAAGTTTGTGATTCTATTTTTTGTTGTTGTTTTGTTTTTTGTTTTCTTCATTTATATTTCGATCATTGAAGGAAAATTTTAATTTCCCGCTATATTGCCATTTCCACCAACACTAACACTAACGCAGCAGTATTTAGTAGTGCAACATGCAGTTGTTCTCATACAGAGCGCCATATATTAAGGATTTTCAAACAGGGTCTTGCAATATTTAATGTTAAAATATTATTCACCAATGGGTTCCAAAAGTGATAAGAAAGAGGAAAGTAAACTTTTCGATTACCCCTGTACTTTATATTGTATTTAAATGCAGCCATTCAAACTTAATCGCTTGTATTGCACAAATGTATATGTAAGTGTGTATGAGAGAGAGAGTATGTGTAGCAGTAGTTTTTAATGTAAGTTCAACATCTATAAGTTGTTGAGCATGCAACTCAATATTAAATCGTTTTATTTGTGCTGCAAACAACACATGCAACAACATATTTATTGCTGTGCTGTGATATAGTAATAGAAAGGAAAACAAGCATAACAGAACTGCCACCATCACCACCACCACCACTGCCATCATAATTTGGAACATTTTCTTTTTTTGGAAAATTCAAAGTATAATTAAGTTATTATTTTGTAGCAATAAAATTCACCATACAGTTAGGCATACAAGTCTCATCATCATTTTAATACATTCACACTTACAATAGGCATTTATGTATGTATATACAAACAATTTGCATACTATACGCACACATATATACGTATGTACTCATCGAAAATGTATGTACATATACATCTCTACACATATGCTATAATGATGTAATGGTAGTAGAACAGCCATGATTTGTGTTCAGAAGACCATGTAATACATCGTTTTTAAGCCATAATAATAGTCATTGCATAATGAAAAGCAAAACAAAATCCTTACAACATCTGAAACAACTATGTCAGCATTCTAAATTAGAAAACGTGCACCAACAAAATAAGAAAAAATTCAAAAAAAAAAAGGAACCTTATTGAATATTCGACTGTGTAATAAATTTTGTATTGGTACTCTACGCGTAATACTTACTTGCGTTTACTTTACATGCGGCTAAAGACAAATACATACGTATCGATTGATTTGAACATAATTTTGCACATATTTTGCTATTAAAATTTAAAACATGGTCCAATTAAATTTCAGCTTTAATTCATATCGATGTATTAAAAGATTTGATGTTACTGCTGAAATCAGAGATAGATTCGATCAGATTAGGTTTAATGTGTGTACTTGTCATTGAGACCTGTTATAAATATGTCTCAAAAGCAGAGAGGGAGAGAGAGAGGATAGTGAAGAAGATTAGGTAATGGGTAAAAGGAGAAAAGAGTTAGGAATGCTAGGATGTAGGAAAAGAAGAAATAAAGATGAACCAAAAAAATACAAGACAGCGCGACCTTCACGTCTTAGCATTTCTGAACGTTGTTTAAAGCTTTTTCATCATAAAAAAATTGGAATTTATGGTGACATTATTTTACATCAGAATCAAAACGATATTCATCTGTTTGGAAACCCAGAACAGTCAGCTGTCATCAATGTTTTGAAGACTGCAAAGTATTAGATTTCTCTGTTATCTTCAACGAAAACCATTAACAATTATGGCCATTTAATCCACGAACTTTTTTAATCCGACTTACAAGGTCTTAACTTTGAACAGCAGACCACAACAATCCGAGGGGATCTGTTTCAACGTGCTGTGATTGTCGTTGTAAACTAGTAGGTAGTGTATTGGCTTACTAGATATGAGGCATGCATTCAAACCCCAGGTCAAGACATCTCCAACAAAATGAAAAAAACGATTTCTTCGGCGACTTCCTCTCAGCAGATTTCTGGCAAAGAACTCTGCAAGTAAATGAATTTGCCATGAAAAGTTCCTCAAAAAATCTGTAAGTTCTGTCGTTCATTTATACAATTAACACACAGAACATTAATGGTGTGAGAAATCCTGACTGGGGGGTCGGAATAATCAATTATGTACAGAGTTAGTTGATGATTCCCTGATCTGCATCTGGTATGCACCCAGATATTTTCTACTATGACGCATTAATGTCCTTCAAATTTTTAAAAATGACTCCCAAATGTTCATACTCACTGTCTCTCTACATGTTAAGCTCGAGTCTGCCCCATTTCTGGATGAGTGTACTCTAAGTATACAGTCACCTGTCAAAGTACTAGTTACCGAACTGAAATTATTCCTGGATAGTCTGGTGACTCACTCAGATCTCTAATTATTGTAATTTTCAAGAAAAAGTTGTTATTGCCTGCAGCTCATTAGATTTGACATGAGCCTCTGGCTCGTTTTATGATACCTTTCGTGCATGCATTTCCAAACATTTGCTTTCATTCACAAAATCGTTCGGGTTCTACGCCATCTACGTCTTTTCATAACATGATTCAGAAACGATAGAATTTTTCTGTGGCCGTTGATCGGTTCCTGATAAAGGAGATCTTAGCTCTCCAAAAATACTCTTCGTGATGCTACGTCTGGACCATACTGTTTATTATAGCGCTTTGCTATTAAACTTAAAAGGCTGTTGCGTATAAACTTACTGCTTAGGGCATGAAATGACGTTGAAAAAGGTAATGTGATTCGTCGATTAACAATTAAAATGTTAAACAAAAGCTACAAAAACAAACAACGAACTTGTTTACTTGATTAACAAATAAACAAGAATAAAACAACAACATCAGTATAACGAAAAAGGGATAAGCAAATAAGCCAACTAGCAACAACAACACTGAAGGAATAAACGTAAACAACTTACGCTAACAACAAACAAATAAGCATGCATGAGTGTAAAGAACATATTTATATCTATAGAATTCTCGAGAAGGCGAAGACCAGACCCTTCGCCTACGAGAAGGATCATCAGACTGTTTACGTCGCTATATATAAGACAAGGCAAAGCATGCAAAGTCGGAGTAGAAGTTCAGTCAGTCTTGTGTGAAGATGTGTTGCGTGTGAAGTAAACTAATCATAGTTTGATAATTTCCGTTACAAAGATCTACAGAACAATTGTGTAATAATTGTTATTATTTATCGCAAAGGGCATAAACAAAAGGAATAACAAATAAAGAAATTGCTTTTGTTTGAACCACTTGTGAACAGTGGCACACAAAAATTGTGCATTAAATAAAGGTTTTAATTAAAACTGAACACAAATTTATTTTATTTTTCAGTTCTGCAGTCTACAAGCTTATATTTCAAATGTTTTTAAAAGGTAAAAACGTAACAATATCTTTAAATTTAAACAAAACAAAGTGTGTGGAATTTTTACACCGATGACATGGGTTTGAGGATGCATAGTGCTGCGGCTTCAGAATAGCTCACAAACTACTGAGGTTAAGTCGCACGAGTTCGGTAGTCAGTTTACATTACCTCCACGCGACATGACCATGCCCTCAATTTACTCGTAACGAATGTTCAATAAGGCATAAGCTATGTGGCACGCAGTGTCGTCCTTTTAAAATGCTCATAGCACTGTCCAGATCATCGAATTCAGTCCAACAGAAGTTAGTAATCATTGACCTATAGTGCTCACATTTGTATCAATGACTTCGCCTACCGCTTCTATTATAATTATTGCAAAAAAACAAAAAAGCCTTTTCTTTATGGGCAACTTTTTGAAACTTTGTTATCCTTAAATTTAAAATTTTCTTAAACTTCTGAAACTTCTTTAAAAAATAATGTTTTTGAATGGCAAATAACGTCTAACTTTGTTTGCATGCTCAGTCATCAAAATGCAATTTCCTAATGGAATATGACATAAATTCATTACAAATGTTACTAATTCGTGATTGAAAAAACCAAAATATTTGCTACAACTTAGGGTAACCAATTTAGTTAAGAATTGTTCTTTTTTCACTTTCAGTATTTCAAGTGTCTCTGAGCACTTGATTCCAATTTTTACTGAAATTTTGATTGAAATTCTTTGATCCATAATGACTCACGTCTCCTGACCAAAACTGTATGCTCTCTTTAGTATTCAATGAATTTCAAATATTACGTATACGCCTACGACTTTAAAAGATTTCTTCCAATTGCATAATGAACGCCTGAATAAATTGTGAACCCTATACTACATGTGTGTATGTATGTATGTATGTACAAAAATAAGTTTTATTATTTGTTGGTGTAAATCATATTTGACATGATTGCTTTTTGAATTGGTTTAAAGACTGGTTGGCATGTTGACGTAGACATTTAATATGTTCATGTTTTAATAGTGTTTATACAGGTATTTGAATACATTGTTGTTGCATGAATTGATTTCTTCATTCTTGCTTGCATTTATAGCGCAACAAATACGTTTAAATTAAAACAATTATTATCAGTTTCTTACTACAGGGTCCTTTAACAGAGGCTTTCGATGGTTTGATGGCTAATAAAGGTCATCATGTTGAAGTTAAATCTGTTACATACATACATATGTAACCGGTCATTACAAAAACAATGATTAAGATTTTAATTTATTCATTGACAACATAATCTACAGTTTAAAAACGACTCCGAAGAACAGATTTTTGAGAATCTTTTCATAGCAATTTCATTTAATACTCATACGATCTGTCAAAGGACTGTCATTATTTCGTTTTTCGTTCTCCTTAGAGAAGTGTGAGTTCAGAAAATAAAGCACATGCTCCCGTCCAATAAGCCGACACTTACTCGACTATGGTGACTTCATTCAAACCTGCATTTAATGGTTTTAAAACTGCACGGTCACGGTGTGGCTATTATCCTTCATCTGTGGTGTCATTTAATGAAATCTTCATGGATCGATGTGAACTACGGTAGAGTACGTAGAAATATTGAAACTTTCAACAAAAAAGTTAGAAACAAAATGGGACTGATTTCGATGATTATTGGCATCATAATCGACCTTGTGTTCATACGCTTATGAAGAAATTTATAGAGACTGAAAGCATTGCAGATTTCGTCAGTTCAATGCAACATTGCATTGCTTCTCCCATCACTTTTATTTTGTGTAATAATTTTATAAATGAGTGGAGGGACCTCCGAACGACAGATTTTTTTGAGAAGCCTTCCATGGATATTTTTTATTTACTTTTAGAGTGTTTGCTAGAAATCTACCGAGAGGAAGTCATCAAGGAAAAAATTTTTCATATTTTGTTTTGTTGTAGATGTTTCACCAGATGTTACTACCTAAATGACGTCTGTTATATATTATTTATCATTTATAGAGCCTGTTTTGCCAAATCATCATAAATGACCGTAGACAATGACATGTTCTTTGATTGGGTTGGCAACTGACCTTAATTTTCGTCGAAAACTTACCAACAGTGAAACCCATTTCTCAATGGTTGGGTACTTGTACTTGAGATCTAAGAACGTTCAATGTATGCAATAGCTGTCCATATTTATTTGAGAATGTCATCGGCAATGCCATCAATGTCAGCCACGAACAATGTCAACGAGTCGATGGCTTAAATTGAATGATCTCAACACCAACTACATATGCAAAAGCAATATTCGAGCACTATCACGGAGATACAATAGTGAATAGTAATAACGCCTGAACCAATTTGAAAGTCTTAGAACATATAAAATCGGATTAATCATAAGTAAAGATATCAGGAAGAAGAAGAAGGAGATCAGGTGGAAGAAGAACTTTTGCCAGTTACAAACTCAGCACCAACACATTCAATGACAGCATCAGTATGTCGTCTTCATCAAGCATCAATCTACAATCTAAACAACGAGCTCTGACTTATTGTATCGACAGGTCTTCCTTACTGGAAAGTAAATTACAATTTCTCAAACTTTTTCGGTCCTGTTTTAAAGCACCGTGGGCTGTTTAAGATTCAATTAAAAAAGATTTTTTCAAGAAAATGCCTGAATAGAAGGAATATATGAAGTGAACTTAGTGCCTGATATTTTCCAACCCTTTTAAAAGTAGTTGATTCCGAATAGGTCCTTAATTTATTAAAACAACCACACATATCAACTGCATTATCAGTGTTATTCCCAATCATTATTTAAAAAAACTAACATTCTGTGTTCAATGACACTGTGCCTAACACATGCTTTTTAATATAAGCCTCGCTTATCACTGATTGACTCATTAAAACTCACTGACATCATGACGTTCTTCTCTCTATGTATCGCTCCTTATATCGCATTTTTATTGGAATTATTGCTTATGGAATTTTAATCTTTCTTTTGTTCTTTTCTCATATATTAGTAGGCCTATGCTTATGTAATTCTGTGTACCGTACGATGTGTGTATAATGTTGTTGTCCCTTTAGTTTATATTTAATCATCGTAACGATATTATTACATACTAATTTAAGTGATACAGTGAAAAATTTACATATTTTGTTAATTATCTTTAACTGAAGAATAAGTATCCTACATTAAATTTCTATGTACGTATTAATAATTTAGATAAAGAATATAAATTCTTCTCTATCACTTTGTTGAATATTTTTTTTTTTTTTGTAAAAGAATTTTCGTTTTTTTATGGTTCAATTTACTGGTGACCGCTTTGTCAAATGTCATCTCAAATGATAGCGCTCTGCAATCATTTTATGGCAGAAGTGCAATTTGTTATAATAAAAGTGATTTCGTAAATTTCGTATAGAAAGCCAAAAATGAATAATTTGTTTGAAATTTTTTACTTGCGGACTGTAAATGAATGTCCTTTCTAGTAGCAATGCTGTGAAGGTTGGTAGTCTTCAGTTTCACTTTATATGATCATAAATAATTGTGTAATAATGACCTTCTCTCAAAAATATTTTTGTTGTGTAAAATTTATAGAAAATTTTATAAAATTTATTACCATAATTAATCACGTATATATACATACACCATACATATACATATTACACATACATAACTCTGTATGATGGCTACGGTTAGACACATCATACCCCATCTGTAGTTCGCATTGGTCGGCATGTCTTCTGTATTCACGTTGGCAATCGAATCGAATACGTTAACGTTCAAATAGAGAGACACGTACATTCATAAAGTACTGAAAGGAATGTGGTAATAAAGATAAAATACTATTATGAATTTCAAATTATTACTTGATAGATTGTATGTGTTTTTCAAATTATGAACGAGGGGGTGAGGTAGATGGTTTATAAGTTCTCTTTAATATTTATGTTACTTTTTTCTTCTTCTACCATATGCATAGCATATATGATAAGATTTTTTTTTTCATTTGTTAGTTTTGTTTGCCTAGAAGGCAGCGTCTTTGAAATGAAAGAAAATATTACAAAAGTGTATGGGATAGCAGGTAAGTATGTCTTTTTTTAAAGTTAATCCATTAATATAAACTTTTTAACTTTCTCATGCAAAGCAAGCTTTTTATTTTGAATCCTGCGCATATTAATTTCTAATCTGTAAGAAATATTCCAATGAAATAATCCAATTTATTTTTAATTATTACGAGTTAAATAACGTAGACATTATGCTCGATGTTGTGTAATATACCAGAGTCTCTGGTAGAAATCCAACTCATGACCTTTACGCTAATAGACTAGCACACTACCCACTAGACCGTATGGCAGCCATACTTAAGTTATTAAGCTTATTGCGTGTAGTCGCCGTAGTCTAGTAAGTAGAGTGTCGCCTTATTAGACGAAAGGTTAGAATTCGCATCCTTGGTCAGACATAAAAAAAAAAAACAAAAAAAAAATATTTCTTCTGCGACTTCCTCTCAGCAGATTTCTGGCAAAAACTCTGATTAAATAAATTGCCATTGAAAAGATTCTCAAAAAATCTGTCATTCGGAGTCGACCGTTAAACTGTAGGTGGCGCCACTCATGTATAAAATTAACACACACAACATAAGTGGTGTGTGCAAGCTAGGCCGTAATCCTAACTGAAGGGTTGTAAAAGCCAACTATGGACGCATGGATGTATTGCGTGAAGATTTGTAGGATTTTTTTTCAGATTTTTTTGTGTAAATCGTCTAATTGTTAATGCGGCAATTGGAAATTAATATACTATGTAGTGTTCTCTATGCACTGACGCAGCTTTCTTAAGAATATCGAGAGGAAAGTCATTTCTAAAATCTTCGATCCAGGACAAGTTCGCCAACAGTGAGCTGTATGACCTCCTCAACGTCATGCTTGTGGACTAGTTCGAATAGAGATTTGCGAAAGTCAATAAAGATCTTGCTTCTTTTGTTTCGACGGATCAAATGGCGAACGGCTTGTCATCGATTGTTGTAATCAACTGGCGAAGAAGCACAAGAAGCCGAGGCGCCTGGAAGAATGTGTTAAGGCAGACCGAATTCCATTAATGGCATTATTAATGGCCTATTAAGTAAGCAAGTAAGTCAGTAATGAAGAATTTCTTCAACTGCATACTACAGCATAAAGTGTACTCCCCTTGCAAAGGGCACCTACATG
>QOCX01000090.1:51469-77959 GCA_005959815.1 Sarcophaga bullata
ACACTTCAGTCAGTATGATGATCTAGCTTGTCCCCACACAACTTATGTTGTGTGTGTTAATTTTATACATGAGTGGCAAGACATACACATTAAATTAGACTCTGAATGGTCGATTTTTCAGGAACTTTTCATGGCTATCTTCAGCCTCAGAATTTTTGCCTGCTAAGTACAAGTTGCAGTAGAAATAAGGTTGATAATACGCATGGATTATAAATCCAACATTTGTGCTATAATAAGCTAAATTTTAATCCTGACTAAATGATGTGATATAATGAAGCTAATGGATCATGTGTAACTCTCCGCTAACATTTATGTATTGGATGGTATACGAACTCAAGCTTATTTGGAAAACTAGTTTAAAATAATTTAATAAATCCTTCAGTCCAAATTACGAACTAGCTTCGCACACCACATATGTTGCGTTATTATTAAAACAGGACTACAGACCTTTTCCATAACTCTCAGCAACAAAACGGCAACAAATCTTGGTTAGGCAGTTGGCGACACAATTATATTTCAACCTACAGCTTCAATTGATCATCTTCATGTCATTGTGCTCACGTATGCATACGTTTCAAAATAAAAATCTAAAATAATTCACAAAAGCATTTGTTTAAATATTGTCCCATCAAAACATTCCACCATCAGTGAAAAAAAGCCTTTGCAAAGCGGGCATAGTTTGTTGAGTGTTTCTCAAGTTATAAAATTGAATTTGTTTGACGATCTTCATGTTTTTATACGATAAGCTAAAATCAATCAAAACAATAAAAAATTTTATTAATGAAAGAAGAGAAATAATTAGCATACATACATAATTGGCCATTACAACCCTTCAGTCAGGATTACGGCCTAGTTTCTCTTCTCTTCACCACTTATGTTGTGGTGGTTTAATTTTATACATGAAAAAAAAAGGTTTTTGGGGGGGGGGGGCGTTTAAAGTCGACTCCGAACGACAGATTTTTGAGAAACTTTTCATGGCAATTTTAATTACTCTTAGAATTTTTGCCAGTCATCTGCTGAGAGGAAGCCGCCGAAGAAATATTTTTTTCATATTTCGTTTTTGATGTCTGACCGGGGATTCGAACCCTGGCCTGATAAATAATTAGCACAGAAGCCGAAATAGAAAAGATTTTCACTTTCCACTTTCTTGCCAGACTGCAAATTATTATACATTGTGGATGAATTTTAAATAAAGTTTGTTTGACAAGCTGTCTTCAAATAATGTATATTTGAACAACTCTCCTGGGTTTGATGATTTGTTTGTTATTTTTTATTTCTATAAATAAAGCAGACTAACAGACAGACAGACTTTGTTGTATGCAAGTTATGTGCTTCAGATTTATAGAAGTTTTTCAAAAAAAAAAAATTTTTTTTTTTTGTAATATATTTTCCATACCCACACGAATGCATATCTATATACGTATGTATATTTGTTTGGATTTGTGTTGTATAAAAAATTTTTTTTCATTGTTTTTTTTTTGTATCAAAAGTAATTTAAGTTCATTTGAAGAGTTTGTGCTGCCAACTTTTCATGTCATATTTGTTTTCTAATTTTATTGCTGGTTGATTTGAGTTTTTATTACGTTTGGCATTTCTTTCACACCTGCACTTAATAACTTTTGCTTCTCTTTATTATTTCTATTATTATTATTGTGTTCTGTTCTTTGTTTTTTTCCTTTCTACTGACATTTATTTCATTTACGTTCCATATGTTTGTGTAATGCTTTTCATCTACTATTGGCCTGTCTATCTATCTAGGCTCTCTTTGGAAAACGTGCAGTTTATTTGATGTATAAATTTCTATCACATTTCTGACATTTGAAATACAACAGAAAGAGAAAATACGATTACAGACGTACGTACAACTCACAGTCAATGTTAATAAAGTTAAATAATAATTGCTACAGGATTCATGATAAAGCCGTTTAAAGCTATTTTTTTTTTCTTAAGCATTATGATTGTGATGTGATTTAAGGAAAATATAAACTTTTAATATTAAAATTAAAAGATATAAAAATATTTATGTTTTGACAGTACAGCATATGCTAGAAACATATTTTGTTTGTTTGCAATCGTTTCCAAACGCAATAACTACGCCGAAGTGTATCGGCGTTGTTCAGTCACAACAGGAGAATCTACTCCAAGCACAATCAAGCAACAGTATATAAAAATAACTCCACAAAAATAATCCATTTTGATAGTTAATATTACGCCCAAAGTAGCCGTAGTCTAGCAGGTAGTGTGTTGGCTTATTAGAAGTGAGGCAATGGATCAAACGCCATACCAAACGTCTCCAACAAAATGAAATTTTTAAAAAATATTTCTTTAATGATTTCCGGAAACACTGATCAATTATGTATTGTAGGTATGTAACTGAACTAAAGTTCGGTTACCATGATCCTTTAGCTACATAATATCACACCAATTGCTTGTAATTTAGTCAGCATTACAACCAAGCTTTTTAGTGAACTAAAGTTCGGTTACCATGATCCTTTAGCTTCATAATATCACACCAATTGCTTTGTACTTTAGTCAGCATTACAACCAAGCTTTTTAACTAAACTAAAGTTCGGTTACCATGATCCTTTAGTTTCATAATATCACACCAATTGCTTGTACTTTAGTCAGCACTACAACCAAGCTTTGTAGCTGTAGTACCCATCATACAACGTTGTAATGCTAACTAAAGGAAGGATTGTAATGAGCAAATAATTATGTAAGTATTTAGTAAAGAATATTAGGTTCTGAGTAAATTGAAAACAATACAGATTTATTCGCTTAATACTGTTCAAATAAATCTAAAAAATTCATTTATTTTCTAATTAAATTCGAGCATAAGCATATAACTTTTTGGTGGTACTACCTTCGCAACAGGGAGTAGTAAAATAGTTTTTCAGTTTTTTTTCTATTTTTTTTTATTGTTCGTATCCGTTATTATCAGTTTTAAGCATTTCCCTCTAAATTGCCACAAAATACTTCTTTTTTTATTTCAAACATTTTTTTTTGCTCATCTTATCACAAGGTTTTCGGTTGGCTGGAATTTAAAAACTCTACTGGTTACCAAAAAAAAAAAAAAAAAGAAAAGTTGAATGTTTTGGAAAACTTTTGTATGATAGCCTTTCTTTTTCATGAAATTTTTTTTTTTTTTTTTTTTTTCTTTTTTTATTTTTCTAATTTATATATGAATACACTTGTAAATCAATAAATATTGAAAGTTTTAGAGAATTTAAAAAGAAAATAATAGTTTAGTTTGAATAAACTATTTAGAGAGTTTCAAAAACTCATCACTCCTTCGCACTCATCAATAAGTATCTGCATTGAAATTGTAATTTCATCGGTTATTTCCGATTATAGAAAATTTCTATAAATCATTAGGATTACTTCTATTGCATAATATTTCAAATTGATTTGATACTCATATCGAGTGGGAACAGTCAACTTATTGAAGAAGCTGATTCCAATTATTATTTACTGAAGAAAACAAAGCTCAAACATAGTATAAATACCACAGGTTCGAATAAAAAAAAACCAAAATCAAACTGAAGAAAACGGTTAAGTGGACTTGCCAAATACATAAATAACGGTATTACTGACACCAGAGACAATTTATTCATTGTGACAAACGAATATGGATCTTTAAAGACTCATATAAGCTTTAAAACCACTACCAACTTGTTTGTCAACAAGCTGAAAACAAGGTTTACCTGAAATTTTCTCAATGAAACGAACAATTTGAAGCCTATTATTGTGGCATTGTACAATTCGAACAAGGCTTCTGGTGTATAATTAAATCCATATTATTTTTAATATTATTTTGAGGCTTGAATTTAATACTCGTAAGTAAAATAATACCGAAATTAATTAAATTTCACATAAAATCCGGGTCGAAACGAGTTGTATGCTTATAACCAATGCCGAGGTCTTAACTGCTGGCAATATTTGATGTAGAAGTAGATGTATTGCGAATCATCAATTCTATTTAAGAAGGAAACCCATCTACACGTTTCTCTCAAGATATACGACAATGTGACAATAGATATACGACAAGTATACGTCGTAGTTTAGTAGGGTAGCTTGTTAGACGACAGATTACGGGTTCAACTCCAGGGGTCAACATCTCCAACAAAAACGAAATATGAGAAATAATATTTTCCGATGACTTCCTTTCAGTAGATTTCTGGCCAGAAGTCTGTTGAGTAAATTAAATTGCTGTTCGTTCGAAGTCGACTTTCGGACTGTAGATCGATTACTCAACAAAAATAAAATGTGATATGAGGAAGCCATTGCAATGTTGCATAGAACTGACGAAATCTGAATGCTCTCAGTTTCTTTAAACTTCTTTATAAGCGTATGAACACAAAGGTCAGATTATGATGACAATGATAAGCTAAACCAACACCTGTAGTCCACTCACTCGAATGGATAAAATGAACACTATATGACATGAAGCTGAGTTGTAATGTAAAATTAAGGGTTTAATTACGTCTGATAATGGGTGTATGTACAGCAAAGACATAGAATGAAAGAATTGCGGAGTTTTGGTCGGTTATATAAACCGCTCGAAAGTTTGTTAGTATAAAGTATATGACAAAAGCTCCACACGGCAATTATAAGCTGAGAATTAAGAGTAATCATTATGGAACCCTTCATAGCATTCCAGCAGGAAAGGTATATTTGCACCCACACCTTGCTTTGCTCAAACTATAGGAGGATACTCATGCTGCATTCGATTATTTAACATTAATAATCGGATAGAAATAATCGGGTAATAGATTTATTGGAGAAAAAAATGTACTAATGGCTGTAAACATTTCTGCAATTCATTTCTAAAACGAATATTGAGTTATGGTTTACGGTCGTATGGAAATGTCCAGCTTAACTAATAGATTTTATTGATCAACAGCTTGTAGCTTATAAAAGTGTAGATTTTTTCCTCTTCACAAGCTATTTCCAGAAACCCTGTGAGAAATAAAATTGCCACGAAAAGCTGCTCAAATCTGTCGTTTATCGTCCTTGTTAAACAGAAGATCCTAAAACTCATGGATAAAATTAACAACTCCATTATGGGTGCTGTAAGCAGATATGTTTCTATTCCACCCAATTCATTTGTTATTTATTTGGCATTCTATTTAATGAAGTCTTTAATCATCCTAGAATTTCGAAGTTTGAAATACTTTTACGACCTTAAATGTTATTAAAACTCTCTGGTAATTGTGTTAATATTTCTAATAAACCAACAAAATATTTTTACAGTGTAACAAATGGGCCAGTATTCAAATAAAAGGAAAAAAAATAATCATAAAAATTCTAATATTTATAATAAATGGCGTCTCGCCAAAACAAAAAACAAAAAAAGCCAAAAAAAAATTACAGCAATTCACATATGAACTCTTGAGAGTGTATTCTACTATTGCTATACGAGCATGTTTGCTATTTTTATATTACAAGCATAACTTAACTTAAACATTATTGTCCCATTTAAAAGCATGTTTTTGTTAAATACATACCAATACAATTACAGTTAAAAATATAGCAAAATTTAATTGTTAATAATAATAATAATAATAGTTACGAAAAGTAGGTGAATTGAACTATTTTTTTTAATAAATAGCAAGGAGGGGAAATTATTGAAATACTTTACATTTTATGACAGTAGAAGTGGATGTTCAAATATGATTAGCATTACTTGACTTATATTCGATAAAGTTAATCAGAATCCATAAATAATCAAAAGAGCTCAATACACATAAGAGCACCAGATCAAACTAGCCCTCATTAATAATGATCTAAAGGGCTTCTACTATCTTATACCTCCAACACCGACCCTAGATCAAGAAAGATTGTATCCAGAAGACTCTCCCAATGACTAAACAGCTCAGGATAACAAGTGAGAAAGAGAACTTTCCTCAAATAATTGTTTAATGTGGATTATCTGTAAATAATACTTTCAAGCCCCAGTTTACAGGGAGAACTAAATAAATACGTATATATATTCCCTTTTTTATTCCTCAGATGTAAAAGATTTATTGAATTCGACTCAATTCATATTGTTACAGTCGCCGTAATCTATTAGGTAGTGTGTTGGTTTATTAGTCATGAGGCCAAAGCTAAAATATAAAAAAAAAAATCCTTTTCGGTGACTTTCTGAGAGTATATAAAACTGAAAATTTCATAACTCTATCGTTTGGCATCGACTTTGAATTGTAGCCCCCTCACTCATTTACATTACAAAATTAACACACACAACAAAAGTGGTATGAGAAGCTGGGCCGTAATACAGACTGAAGGATTTTAATGACCAATTATGTAAGCGGTTTAAAAGTAAAAAACGATGCACCACATTAGAGAATTTCAAACTAAATTCGCTGCTAGAACTTCAAATTATGCCTTACATTCTTGCGTAGAGAGAGAAACTATAACGTGAAAAATGACGTTTCTTAAGCATTCTTATTTTGAATAAATTCCGAGAAATTTGCTAAGAAATCTTGCAATATTAGAGGAGGAGGCTTAAAATTCTTTGGAAACATCTGATAGAGATTTTCCTAATGAGCAACAATTAAAAAAGACTTTGACTGTTGAAAAGCTGTTTGCTGTAAGCAAAGGTTTGACTTTATCAAGAACATGACATTTAAACTATCTCCTCTGATTTTTGAATCCACATTTTATCACAAGTAATCAATTAGGAAAATGTGTTCACATTACATCTATTAATATACTTAGACCATACGTTATCTGTTTGTTGTACATATTTATAGCGAGTAAAATCCAATGAAAACAAAAGAAAGAAATTAATTGATGGGAGAAGCCACAAAAACTTAAGGACTGTCAAGGCATGTCAATTTCTGTACATAATAGAGTTTAAGTGTTTAGAGTTTAGAGTTTAAATTATAAATAACGGTTTATAACGGTATATAATATTATATGTNTTTAGAATTTAAGTTATAAATAACGGTTTATAACGGTATATAATATTATATGTTATGCTGTAGAGATCATAAAACAAGCAAACGTCTTAAATGCTTAAATGTACGATTTGTATATACATACGCAAAAGAACAAACGGAAGCAATAAAAGCCATAATAATGACAGTGTTGGATCAATATAAAGCACAATGATCACCTTATTAGATTCCAACTTTTAAATTTTCTTTCAATTACTGGTAGAGGGGCTATCGGAAAGATATTCGTTCAGAATTTCAGAACTCATTATGACTGGAAATATCTTCAAAAATGTTTCCAAAACTGCTTTAAGATACTTGACTTGTACAATATGAAGAATTCTAGACCATTTTTCAGATTAGCTAGATACTTAACTTATCTTTTTATTATAAGAGATCTCATTAGATTAAACTCCAACTCTGACATCTGCAACAAATACTAAAAAAAAAATATTTCCTTCGACGACTTCCTAATGAGCTTTAGAATCTTATATGTATTCGTTATGAACACAGGCTTTCTTTATCGTATAACCGCTCGGTTTCAAGATATATTTTGAGTCGTCCAATGTTCTTTAAGTATAGTTGATATATATCGAAATATATCCTAAAATTATGGTCTAGTCTTCTTCAAATACATAGCATATGTACATACATAATTGATCATTACGACCCTTCAGTCAAGATAACAACATATCTTCTCACACCACTTAATTTTATTCCTGAGTGCAGGGCCCTACAGCTTAAAACCGATTCCGTAAAACAGATTATTGAGAAACTTTTCATATAATTTTTATTGACTCTCAGAGATTTTGCTGCTGAGATAGGAAGTCGCCGAAGAAAGAATTTTTCTTCATTTGGGGTATAAGCCGAGATGTCATACGCAAACACAATTCCTACCAGAGATCAGCAATGAGTATTCAAAAAGATGAGTAGAATCAGATCATACTCATACTACTCATATTCAAAGTCTGATGTACTCATCACAATCATACTTAGCTACGCATGATGTTTTTATTTCAACTTTCCATGGCTCAACAGAAGTCGCCGTAGTCTAGTGGGTAGTAGGGTTTATTAGACGAAAGGGCAGGGTTCGAATCCACGGTCAGACATCAAAAACGAAATATGAAAAAAAATATTTTTTCGGCGGCTTCCTCTCAGCAGATTTCTGGCAAAAACTCTGAGAGTCAATAAAATTGCCATGAAAAGTTTCTCAAAAATCTGTCGTTCGGAGTCGACTTTAAGCTGTAGGTCCCGCCACTCATGTATAAAATTAACACTACAACATAAGTGGTGTGAGAAGCTAGGCCGTAATCCTGACTGAAGTGTAATGGCCAATTATGTATGTATGTATGTATGGCTCAACATATACAAGAATTACAAAATAAATATGAATCCGTACGAACACTACAATACTCACTAGAATGTTGTGTATTTGCTCTGCTGGCTGCTTTGTGTTTTTTGCTTGTGTGTCTTTTTTCTTTTATTGTAAATGCAACAATTACTAAGACTGTAAATTTTGATGGATGATTCGAATCATTCGAATCATTTATGAGTATTCTAAATATTTTTTTAAATTTATGAATCCGGATGAGTAGGCTTATGAATCAAACATATTTCGAATGGTAATGAGTTTGATGTCAACGTTGTGCTCATACTCATTGTACTCAAACTTATAAATCAATGTTGTACTGAGTACGAATGAATCAAAGTGCATAGTTATATTTCAATATTGATGACATACTCAAAATTTCATGAGTGCTTATGAGTAGCGAAAAAACTATTCATTGCTGAGCTCTGATTCCTACTAGACTAGGGCGACATCACATCCATGAATTTCATAAAACATGCTATAATTTCCTTTTTCACTGTTAAATTAAACATACCTGGCATACAATGCTCACGGTAAATAAAATAAACATTTTTACAAGTTATTTAAGGCAATAATATATTTAAAAGGTAGAAGTAACATCCAACGGGCTGACAAGCTGACATAAAATGGTAAGCGGAAAACTTTTACTTGTCAGAACAAACGAAAAAGTATTACAAATGCAACCATAAACTATACACTTGATATTTGAAATTAAATTTTTTAAGATATTTTCACTTGAAAATCATAAAAATTACAAACAATTTTCCATATTACATGAGGAAAACTTATTAAAAAAAATTTTTTCGTTTTGTAAAAATATGAAATTAAAAATTAATTTAAAACGTAAGAGAGAAAAAAATGTATTTATGAATGAATGAAGATTTTTCTTCTTCATTTTATTATGATTATTACATGATACTTATGAAATTTAAATGAGCTTCTTCTAATATATTTATTATTACACGCAAATGTGAAAAATTGTTTTTCTTTCGTTTTATTATCCAATATTATAGAATTATAGAGCATTAGCTGCCACGAACATACTATTAATGTGTGTGTTATAATAATTAAATATTAATCATACGCAAGGTGTTTAATTTATTCATTTCAGTTTACATCACAAGTAAATTTTATGCTAAAATGTTTAACGATATTATTTTTACTTTTTTTTCTATTTATTTTCGTTTAGTTGAGTATAATTTTGAATATTTTAAATTGATTAGTAACACTAAAGGCTTAATTATTGGCTTTTCAATTCGTGTAATTTAAAGATATTCAAAATATTTCAACGTGTTATTAATAAAACGCATGCGAAATTTTAATCGTTTTGCTTTTGTATATTAAAACGGATTCGAACACTGGAAACATGAATTGAATATTCTTTTGTTGTGAAGTACAATTGTTCCGGTTGGATATGGAATATTATTTCATTGATATAGCTGCCGCGGCTAGCCTCACAGTACCAAATTTGATGGGATCAATTTTCGTGCAAGTTTTGGAGTGTATGTTGTTGTATTTCGGCAATGCCATCACAAATGATGATCTTCATATGCTCAATTGTGGCTGGTATGTCGGCATAACACTTTTCTTTAACGGTTACCTTACAGAAAATAGTCCACCGCTGTCAAATCGCAGTTTCTTGGCGGCCAGTTGACATCACCTAATCGACTGATTAAATGGCCATTAAAAGATTGAGGCTATAAATCGATTGTGGCATTAGATAAGTGGAAAGTTTCAGCATTCTGTAGAAATCAAACATCGTTCACATCAATACCATGAAGAGTGGGCACGAAAACAATCGGTTATTATGGTGCGATAGGTGTCTCCATTGACCATGATGTTTGCAGCGTTCTGTTTCACAACGATATCTCTGCTCAAGAACCCGCACCAAACAATCACTCGTAGTGGGTGCATTGGCTTCTGTACAATCACGTGTGGGTTTTCTGAGCCTCAAATATAGCAATTTTGCTTGATCCGAAAAGATGATTTTTATTGCAAAATCGACATCATTTTGCTGTTTCTTCTTGGTCCATCCAGAGATGCGAAACGAAGACAATCTCACGAGAACCAATTAAATTTTGTAAGCCATCACACACACATCTTTTCGCACAATTTAACGTAAATTGGTGCGTGTAATGTTCAACCCTTGAGAACAACAACGATCAGCTACAACTTCCCTATTTTCAAGGGTATGCACTGTACCGAGATTCACTGTACTGAGATTCAAAACACATTGTTCATTAGTTTAACTCAAAATTTCAAATTTAAGTCAATGTTAAAGGGGGAAAAATGATAAATGAAACAAAAATGTATCCAGGATCTTCCAACAAGGATTTCTAAACTTTGATAGTTGATAGCGGTTATCTTGTTTGAGCTATATCTGTCAAATTAGTTGTCATTTAGGCAATTTATTTTGCCAAATCATCATAGATTACATGTCTTAGTGTTGTTTTGTATTCCGTAAATAGAGACTAGAACAGTTGGCAACTGAAAATGACTTTGCCTAGGCCATCACAGGCAATGACCAACACTGCAGTTCGATTATTATAAAATTCTTTTGACATGTTTTGAATGATCTAAGCATCAATGACATTTGATTTAAACAGGTCGATGCCATACAGCACATGCCACATTGGATATTTTGCACTAGTGATTTCACACCATGGCCATCTCAAGTAGGGTTTATGTGTGCTGACCACTGAGTTCGTGCGATTTTTCTCTTCTTATGCAGCGGTCCGCAAAGCCATTGCTGAAATTCAGTCTGATTTATTTGCGCATAAATCGAAAATTACACTTTTGGCATATAATCTACCAAGAGAAGCCATGGCGAAGATTTAATATATAGTCGTCGTCGTCAAGTAGGTAGTGTGTTGGCTTATTAGACGTGAGGCCTTGATTTAAACCCCAGGTCAGACATCAAAATGAAAAAATATTTCTTAAGGTATTTCCTCTCAGCAAAAACTGTGAAAATAAATAAAATTGCCATGAAAAAGTTTTTCAAAAATCTCTCATTCGTAATCGACTTTAAACTTAAGAATCCACCACTCATGTGTAAAATTAACACACACAACATAAGTGGTGTGAGAAGATAGGTCGTAATTCTGACTGAATGGTTCTAATAACCAATTATGTGTGTATGTAGAAGTGCTATTGCCAATATATGCATACATTCAATATCCATTCAAATATGTATGTATACAGTGAGCGTCAAAAGAAACTGTACATTAAAAAATAAATATACATTAATAAATTACCGTTATTTTTATTTTCAAATAGTTTCATTGCTAGTTTTTAAAAATGGAATAAAAAGAAAAAAATTACAAAAAAAATTTCGAAATATTAAGCACTCTTCTTAAGTGGTAAAAGTTGAATTTGGTGATTGTTCGATTTTTATCCGTAGTGTACATGTATTATATTATAAAATGATTTACATACAATCAGTTTATGTAAATAAAGGAAAACATTATTCAAAATAAAATTATTTTTGATTGACCATAGACAAAAGTCATCAATCATTGCTACGAATGCAGTTATTGTCTACAATAATACAACAATTATTACGTTGCTGTTGTAACTCATTTGCATTAAGTAAACGCTTTATAGATTTCCGTTATGATATTAACAAACAATATTTCATTATAAACTTTATATTTTGTGGGCATTGTGTAACTGACATAAAAGCTCTACTTCTACTTGGTGATTAAATTAGAGACTCTTAGAATAAATATTTTTTTAATATTGAATTTAAAGCATTATTTAAGAACAATTTTAAGCCGTATTTGTTAATAAAGAAATTAATAAGGTTCAGTATTAGTTAAAGAAAACAATTAAGAGAATTTCCCTTTTTTTAATTTGTTTAAGGCTCCATAAATCAATCGATCATAAATATAATCTTCAAACTAACTGGCATATGTTCAAGTATTCTAAGTAGGTAACTTTTTTTCGTTCTTATTTTTGAGTTTCTTATAATTACCCATAAAAAAACTAAAGTGTTCGCCTACAACTTCATAAAAAAATGTATATTTATTGCGTTGTGTTAACAAATAATAACAGTTGCATAGCCATATCGCATTTAGTCAAGTGAATAATAGTACTTTATATTGTTTTACTGTATCGTTTATTTTATTTACCGATATTGTTTTTGTTTCTTCTATTAATATAGCAACATTACAGCTGTGATTACAAAAAGAGCGGTTAATAAGTTTGCAAATTTATATGCTAACTATACTAATAATACTCTGCATAGCATCCTTTAACCACAATCTATTAGCAATCATTCCATCATAAGCCATACTCTATTAGGTAGTTTGTTGGCTTACTTGGCCTAAGCATGTGAGTTCAATCATCAGTTCTCACTTGTCCAACAAAGCAAAATATTGAAAAAATATTTCTTTTTCCCGACTTTCCCTCAGTTGCCATCTGTCAAAAAATCCTAAGTGTTTTAAAGCTACCATGACATTCCACCGTTCATGGCTAAAATTAACACACTCAACATAGTTGGATGGAAGAAGCTAGGTTGTAGTCCTGGCTAAATTGTTGTAATGACCGAGTAAGTAAGTAGTATAGAGAGAAAGGTTTGTATTTTTTTATAACCCTAGCAATAAGAATTTGTTTTGTGAAACCCTTTGCTAAATCCTTTATTAAGCCCTTTGTATACGACAAATTGCTTCCTTAACTATCCTCTAAACAGTACCAATAAACTCTTTGACTTCGAAATATGCTTTGAAACTATGTAATAAAAGTAAGAGCAACGATTGAATTACTAAACACTCTTTTACGGGCGGGACCATTCTGTAATATAAGGATAGTTCAACTACCCAAGTGGGAGTGTTCATTTGGAAAGTGAAATATTGAGAGTCCAACGAGAAAGTCTGGGGATCATTCAAAAAAGTTTACGCCAACAAAAACTGTGCTCAACAAGAGCACAAGAATAGCAAAACTACCAAACAATCAGGCTGATATCCGAGCGGTCTACTCTTTTAGCTGACTCGAGATAAGAGTGGAAAGCTAAATAAGCTATCCCTGGCGGGATAAAAGGCCATGTAGGAATTAGAGGCAATGAACAGGTAGATCAACTCACGAGAACCTTTCTGTAGAGGAGCTAAAGGGATTTTGAATCGCATACTCAGCGAAAGAAAGAAGAGAGTTGGACATGCTACCTAAATCAAACGGATTGGAGAGCTCATGTGGAAATTAGGGGCACTGAATACGAAGATCCACTTACGAAGGGAGTAGCTTCCATGCCGCTGATGATGACAGAATTTTTCTGAAGACAAGCTAAAGGAATTTGGAAGCGTACATTCAACAAAAGAAAGAAAAGAGGTGGACAAGCTACTCAAATCAAACAGGCTCATGTGGAAATTATGGGCAATGAACAAGTAGAACAACTTACGAGAGGACTAGCTTCCATTCCGCTAATGATGAGAGAACCTTTATCTGTAGAGAAGTTAAAGAGAATTGAAAGTGCGCATTCCACAAAAGAAAGAAAACAGGTGCTACTCAAATCCAGCCGGCTGGAGAGCTCATGTGAGAATAAGGGGCAAAGAACAAGTAGATCAACTTACGAGGGGAATAGCTTCCATGTCGCTGATGATGGCAGAACATCATGGCCAGCAAAAGAAAGAAAAGAGGTGGACATGCTACTCAAATCCAACCGGTTGGAGAGCTCATATGGGAATTATGGGCAATGAGAATGCAGATCATAAGGCAGGGTTAGCTTTCAAGCAAGATGTAAGAACCTTTCTGTGAAGAAGCTGAAGTGATTTCCAAGCATACACTCGGCAAAAGGAAGAATAAAAAGGCGTCTTCCTTCAAACTGATTAGAAAGAAGCTATACTTTTATGGATTATTTACAATAAAATGTAATATGAGTAAAGTATCTCAGTTAAGCTGAGGATAGTAAACAGCATTTTACCAGGCAATATAGGCTTTAATAACACGGCTTTAAAACACTCCAGAACGAAACATTTCGATATTTATCAAGTAAGACACAGAGAATATTCTTACTGCTGCCAAACAGTGTACTAAAGTTTGCCGGGGTAACTGAAGTTTCGGAAATATTTCCGGGATATATAGGTGAAGCTCAGTTCAATAAATTGTCTGCTTGCTGAACTCCACTACCTGTTATGGCTTCTAACAACTAATTTTCTAAGCACAACTGTTTTGTTTCAAGCATTATAAAGCTTCAGATGCTCATATGTAGAGTCTGTGCGTGTAATAGTTTCGCAAATTTTCCATCGTTTTCTTGTATCTGAGTAAAGAAGTTTGCATAAAACTACACACATACAACTCAATAAGATAGTGTTCAACATGTATTGAATGGAAAACTTTTCCATTCATTCAATACTTGCCTTCATTTGATTTTGAAGTTTTGTTTACAGTTTCTTTCCCTTAAGGTCGCACTATTTCTCTTCAATATTCACTGTGTATGTATTCAGGCTTCTTGTATATCATATCGTACGTATATCTACATACACCATCTGTTGTTTTTCTAGTGCTAAATAAACGCAAGTGCTCTAAACGCTCGTGTGTTATTGGTCATAGTAATTTAGTTTAGTTTGTAAAGAAGTTTTTGTTGTGTTCTTCGGAAAGTATTTATATTGGCTTCAAAGTTTCTTCAAAATATTGTAGAGGAAACTATGCAAAGTAAATTTATGTTCGACCATAAAACAGTGTTATTGGGTTAAAATGTTTGTTGTTGTTTCTAAAGATTTTAAACTGATGAAAGGGAAATTTCTAAATGAATTTTAAACGATGGCTGTTTTTATTATCCATCCATCCATCCAATTATGTTTTTGGCAGCAAAAAAAAAAATTGAATATTCAAACATTTTCTCTTCCTATAGGACCATAACTAATTCGTTACTGAGACAATTTAAAGGATTAAATAAGAATTCACATTGCAAACTAAGGAATGCACCTATCTATCGGTCTCAATTTGAACCATGGGCTATTATGGTAATACTTACGTTTTTCTATTCTGTCACAAAATTCAGCAGATTATCTCCCCTAAACGTAATGAATCGATTTATGCTTAAGCAACGTTCGAATTTATTGGAAATTAATTTCGAAATTGCACCAAAATGTCGTATAAAATTTTGTCGCAGAGAAGTACTAACAGTGCCCGGTGTACGCAAGTTTTTTGCTAAAGTTCGTGAAACTGGTTTCATTGTTCATGTATGCGATAAGATGTGAGTGAGCTCGTACAGTGTGTTCACCCGAAAATCTCGAAGCGTTCTCAAGAATTGAACATTTTATGCGCTGAATTTGGGAACAAATCGTTAATAGTGACGTCTACCAAGTTCAATGATCCCAATTCAAGCCGAGAGTTTAACAAAAAAAAAAAAAAAAAAACCTCTCTCTCAGATGAAGCTCATATACATCTTGGTTGAAACGTTATAAGCATAATTGCCATATTTGGGGCCCTGAAAACCCTCACGTTGTGAGAGTGCGACTTGTGGAGCGGTGGCAGCATTGGCCCATATTTCCTTGAAAATGAGGAATGCACGATTATTTTATTCCCAACAGGATAGTGAAACTTGGCACACATCTCATGTTACAATCGATTTTTGATGGCCGTTTAGTTAATAGAAAAAGTGATGTCAACCGGCCGTCAATAAGCTGCGATTTCATAATGTTATATCGATTAACTTAGCATTTAAAGGCCAAAATTGGTGATGACA
The DNA here is from genome assembly GCA_005959815.1 of Sarcophaga bullata. Lineage (NCBI taxonomy): Eukaryota > Metazoa > Arthropoda > Insecta > Diptera > Sarcophagidae > Sarcophaga > Sarcophaga bullata. Next base: position 67,458 of record QOCX01000090.1, read on the forward strand.
TTGTCGAGCTATAACCCAATACACTGGAAAAAGTGCACTGAAAAAAATGATTCGATCGAATGAGGTACTGTGAGGCCAGCGGCGGCAGCCATATGAATGAAATAATATTCCATTTCAAAGCAGAACAATTTTACTTCACAGCAAAAAAATAAATAAATTTCGCAAATCGAGCCTTAAAACAACTTCATAATTCTAGCTTTTGTATCACCTTTGATTATCGAGAATTGTCACGATTATTGATAGCTTTCGTTAAAAAATTTTAATATTTTGATTTATTTTGATTCATCTCAATAAAAGTATTCCAAATTATTACATTTTATTATCAATTTTATACAATTTACCGCAAAACTTTTGACATAATCTACATTAAACCATGGTTTTTTATATAAAAAGTAAACACTCCATACCAGTTTGGTTTTATTTTTTCCTAAATGGTAATAATATGATATCTGGCAGCCTTACTTTGTGGCGATTTATAAGTTTCCAATTGTTTAGATGTGGCTGTTTATTTTCACTCGCTTCAGTAACACTCTCAATTGAAAGCTGGCTGAAACCTGATGGTACAAACCATTGTTATATTTCGTTAGAAATATTTGTTGTCAACGTCATGTGAGGTTAAAAGGTTATCCCGTTGCAATAGAACATCGGTTATGTCATAATAATTAATGGTCTCTTGCTCACTTGTATTTTCCCGAAAACAAGTTTCCCGCAAATACGGCTGCTATAGTTGCACGAAAGTAGCATGTACACGAATTTTAACCTACTAATTCAATTTCGATGGACAAGGATATTTAAACGATCGTTACTAATCATACAGCGATAAAATTATTTGGATTCATGAAAGCTGAAGAACTTTCAGCTCTCTTTTTCGAAAGATGCGTAGCGCTAGATGTAATATCTATCAGCATTGTACGAGTAGTCATTATCATGCGAACGATTCTTTTATTTATAGAGCTACGTAGTCAACCGAAAAATATTATTCTTCTAGAAAATACATTTTGAAATAAAACATTGGACGAAACACTTTCTTTTTTAATGTTTGTAACGTAAGATAACAATGAGAAGAACAGTCGAAACACTCTACAACATTTCAATAAACAGCTGCTAGCAATCTACGTGAAAATTGGTAATATTTTTTGTTTTCAAACTACTAAAGTCATACGGTTCTCAGTTCCAAGTAGTACAATCTTTGGTGATAAACATCGTATTGTCATGTTTGTTGCTGCCAATACTTTCGTCAGTTCATAGGATCAGCCCCTATTCTCTTCGTCTTCAGCGACTTTAGCTGCAAAATGTCGTTATAAATTGGAAATGTCTGATCTGAGGTTTGTACCTTGGTGGGCAAACACTCTACATACTAGACTACAACTACTTCAATCAATATCAAGAACAGATCATGCAATCTTTTCATATCCATGCAACATTTATCCTTCACTTCCTTTTCAAATGCCATAAGTAGAGTATTATTTACGATAATACTTCACAAAATCGTTGAAAACTTAAAAATAATTTCAAACACAACACCACAGAAGCCCTGGGAAAGTCGTATGTAACAAAAATGATACATAAGCTGGAATTAGGAAGTTTTTGGATTTCTTAATCCCGGTTTAAAATTTTCTAATTTTGTTTTGGTGAAAATAATGGCGATAACAATACTTACGAATTTCAAAAAACGTTTTCTCAATTAAAGTCACGACTTATGAAATTGAAATTTTTAGCATTTTTGTTTATAAAGCTCGATCTACGGTTAAATCAGCCCATCCTATATTGGAACTTTTAATATATTTGCTAGAAAATTGCAAATTTTACCCCCATTTTTGTGCTTAAATTTATTTCCTCATTTTTTTTTTTAATTTTTTTTCCAAATGTACTTAACATATAACAAAGGAAATAATGTATTGTATGAGTTTCTATAAATATATGTTAAATTTAAATAAACAAAATGAATTATTACAATGGTAATAATAATATTATTATCAAGGAAAAAAGAAAAGTGTTTACATTTGCAGAAAAATATGTGAAAAATAGATGAAAATATAAATTATTTTTTCCTTACGTTTCCAATTTATTGGTTAAACAAAGAAAAATGGAAAAACGCAAAAAAAATGAATACATACATACACTATATCATCAATAGATTACGTGTATTTTGTTATATTCCCCCTCCACCTCTGCTCAACGCATGTTCGCAAGTAATATTTTCCGTTTTTTCAATTTATTGGCAATTTTTTCCTTCTTCTTCTTCTTCTTATTTTCCTTATATCTTCGATTCAGATATTGGCATTTAGATGCAATGCACGTGTGAGATGGCAAAAAAGCAAAAAAAAAGGAAAAAGAAAACAACAAAATTGGAGAAAGAATTACGAATCTTCAAATCAATATCACCACTACCTGTTTTAACATTAAAATAAAAGTTAAATGATGTGCTCTTCTCAGTTGGCAAGTTTCTGACGTTAAAAGAAGCCGTGATGTATTCACACACACACTAAGATTTTATTATAAATGAAAACAATACTCCGAAATATAAGATATTGAGGTGAAAACTCGTACATATGCATGTTATTTTAAATTAAGAGAAGAACTGAAATGAGTTTAAACAATAAATTTAATTAAAATATCGAAAATATACAACAACAAATTTAATGTTTGTTTGCTTTTTTTTTCTTTTTTTTCATTTAAATATATCGCAACAAATTGGTTTTCATTTAATGTATGAAATGTCATTACGGATATTATTGATGATTTCGTATTTAAAACGACGCATACATAATTGGTTGTTATAACTCTTCAGTCAGCATTATGACGTAGCTTCTCACACGTCCCTTATGTTGTATGTGTTGATTTTATACATGGGTAAAGGGGGCTACAGTTTAAAGTCGTCTCCGAACGATAGATTTATGAGAAACTTTTTCCTGGCAATTTTCTCTCTCATGCTGAGAGAAACCCGCTGAAGCAATATTCAAAACTTGGTTTGTTGAAGTTGCCTGTTCTGGGATTTGAACCGTGGCCTTACGTTTAACTACCTACATACACTACACTACGACGATGTAATCATAAATGATTTAAGTTTCATTACTGTCTATTATATATTTAGGGTTTTACCAACCAAGCTGTAAAAATTTTTCAGCTTCTTACATCGAACTTACCAAAATTCCCCAACAGCCTTCAGTCCATTCTTAAGTAAACACGTAGTTTTATTTCCTGTCACAAACCAACTCATGCTAGAAAATTTTTTTATTTCGCCTCAGTCTTGGAAGTGTCAGACAATAACTGACAAAATCTTTCTCAGCCTGATTAGTTAGTTCCATACAAACCAACACTTGATAGAAAAATTTTATATTTCTCCTTAAATGCAGAAGTGTCAGATAATGACCGACAAAATCCATCCTCTGCCAAAGTCGTTTTAGAGTAGTCTTTGTAACGGTTTTGGCAAATACATCAGCTTTGTTGTTACTTCATATATTCTTTTGCCCAAGAATCAATACAAGTGTGTTACTTTTTATTTCTTCCCAAGATATTCGGTGGTGAACATACTCCCAAGTATATAATCACAATATTTCTTGACGTCAGATTTCTTTCGCAGCTCTTTTTATAGTGAATATATCGACCGATTTTTAGTTGTAGTCGTTAAATATTGTTACGAAAATGGAAATGGTGTAACATGGTTTAACATTAAAATGTTAAACAAAGCTACAAAAACAAAACAACAAGTCGATTAACAAATAAACAAAAAAACAAAACAACAACATCAGTATAACGAAAGACAGATAAACAAGTAAACAACAAGCAACAACAACACTGCAAGTGCGAACGTAAACAATATATACAAACAACAAAAAGGGCAAGACAGAGCAGGCAGGAATCGGAGTAAAAGTTCAGTCAAACTTGTGTGAATACGCGTTGCGTGTGAAGCAATCATAGTTTGACGATCCCCGTTACAAAGATCTACAGAACAATTGTGTAATAATTGTTATTGTTTATCACAAGGGGCATAAACAAGGGAATAAGAAATAAATCAATTGTTGTTGTTTGAATAAGTTGTGAACAGTGGCACACAAAATTGTACGAATAATAAGGAATTTATTTAAAAACGGAATACAAATTTATTTTTATTTTTATTTGCAATCTACGAGCTCATATTTCAAACGTTTTTTAAAGGTAAAAACGTAACAATATTGTCTTTTCAGTAATTTTGTGTCCGTAATGCCAATGAAAATGGAATTCGATATTAAGAGCAACAAAGTGTTTTGTTAGGTTTAAACGAGTACTAAGCACAACGCACGCTGGGAACTCTCCAAGAGGCAATTACAAAAGTAACCATTAGAAAGTCCACGATAGGATTTTAAATGTCCACAAAAAGAAGTGAATGTATATAGCTGAAGCTCTAAAGATAACAGAAAAACATCAAAGAATTTAAATGCCAATATGTGAAGGATAAAAAATTTGCTCATCATTTCAATTATTATTTCAAAGTTATCCTCATAAGAGCGTATCAAAGTATATATTAGAGCGTGTATGACATAATATCCATCTACTATTTTTAAAGGGGGAAAACCATCAATAGCGCCTAATACATAGCATCATTAAGCGTATAATTTTTTATATCTGCAAAGGTTTTTTTGCAACCCAACGCTTATGAAGTTAAAACTGTAAGATTTCATCAAAAAGATTTAAAGGAATAGAGAAATTTTAAAAATTCAATAAATCCTTGATAAACTGTCCTTTGCTTTGTTTATATTTTGAATATGTTAAACAAATTAGAAGTTATGAACCAATTTTTTTTAAATCCCACATCTTAATATATCTCTCCAAATCTCTCTTTTCTTTAAAACTAATTACGATTATTATTAAAGACGTTATTGACTTATGTTCTATCTAGAAGCGAAAATATTTACATATTTTTTGTTTTAACATGTAAGAGTGTTTACGTTTCATTTTTAATAACGTTTTTTAACGATCTTTTTTTAATTTCTTTAAAATTTCTTCGATTTTCTTTTTGTTCTTATTTTACGTCTACACTTTTAACTCCTGTCTTAACGACCCACGTTATCTGATAAAAATCACAATATATTCCGTTTATTTTTGTGTAAAAATCAAGCTTAATGAGCAATGAATTTTAAGAGCTACAGGAAATTGCATTCAAATTAGTGTCTAGAGAATGCTAACAAATTACCAAGTGTCAGGTTGATGAAAGCATAGCTGAGGTAAGATGCTAAAAATACTGACTACAAAGAAAACGTGTTTTAATTCAACCAAAAAAAGTATTGAGAAGGAATGTTACAACGTTGGCATACATACATACATACATACATAATTGGCCATTACAACCCTTCAGTCAGGATTACGGTCTAGCTTGTCACACCACTTATGTTGTATGTGTTAATTTTTTATACATGAGTGGCGGGACCTACAGTTTAAAATCGACTCCGAACGACAGACTTTTGAGAAACTTTTAATGGCAATTGTTTTACACTCAGTGTTTTTGCCAGAAAACTGCTGAGAGGAAGCCGTCGAAGAAATATTTTTCATATTTCGTTTTTAATGTCTGACCTAGGGTTCGAAAACTGGCCTTTCGTCTAATAAGCCTACACACTACCTAATGTACTACGGCGACTTCAACGTTGGCTCTACTATAAATGTTAGAGTTTAGTCAAAAAGTTTATGTAATGTGGAGTTAATAGTCTTAAATAATAATAAAAACAAAAAACATTTGACGTTTACTTCAATGCATGCAATTTTCTCAAAATCATTCGCACTTATGAACTCGCCTTAAATAACAAATAACGACTATTGCCATGCTCGTTGGATCCTTAAATGTAAAATTTCAACCTGAATAAATGAAACATTTGATCCCAATAGATTGTCAACTGATGCACAATGAAATTAAAGCTTCGTTCCCATTCACTTTATGTATTGCTTGTTTCCCTTTCTGAAAACAGTTTTTTTCTTTTCTCTTCCTTTGCAATGGTCGGACTCCTTTTGTGCTGGCAATGTTTTTTTTTTTATTTTTTTGATATTACTTTCGTATCACAATAATTTCTCACTGCAATTGCTAACAAGAATTATGGCTTAAGACCAAGGAAACATACAGCAAAACAAAAGAAAAGAAAAAGAAACCTGAACGAAATAAATAAACATAAAGTGGAAAAAAAATCTGAAGCAAAGTAAACAGAAGTAGAATAATAACAAGCAACAAAACAATACCAAGCAAGAATTGGAAAAGAAATAATGGAAAAAACTAACGAACCAAATAACCGACTGCAAACAACAACGAAAGCATAAAAGCCAATTTTGTATTTTCTCTGTTTTGTTTTTTTTTTTGTTTTTTTTTTTTGTTGTTTTTTGCTGTTTTTATTTTATATTTCCGGTTCTTGAAGGTTATAGTGGCATTGTATTAATAGTTGGCAACATGCATAAAATTGTCATAGTTGTTGCTGTTAAGTTTCACTTCTTTCGTATTGCAGTTGTTTCGATTGTTTTCTTTTTTTTTTTCTTTCTGCATAAAAAAAAAGTTGCTTCCTTCCTCCTGGTATTGTTTCCTTTTTTTTTTAGTTTTCTTCCTTTCTTCTGACTGGGATACTTTAGGATATTTCCCTTGTAATTTTATTTTCGCCATAGTTGCCAATGATGATTAAAGTTGACTCACATACATACATATTCTCCATTTGCCTTTATAGGGTACTGCCATCGAAATTTTTGGTAATTTAATTGCAATTTTAAAATTTCAATAGCATTTCCAAAAAACTTTAAATGTTTTTTTTTCCAATATTTATGTGATGGAAATTGTAAATTTTTTAAGGATATTGAGATTGTTTCCTCCAAATAATGTGTGCGTACATAGTATTTAAATTAGTGGTTGAGGTAAAATTTAATAAATATTGAATCCTTTGGTAATCCTTAGTAAACATAGTTGAAATGAACTCATCGCTGTGGGCAGTGAGTTGGCTTCTTAGACGTGAGGCCATACTTCAAACTCCAGCCCATATATGTTGAATAAAAACGCATCCTTTTTAAACAATTTCTTCGGTGACTTCCTCTCAGCAATTACAATTCCCGTGAATAGTTTCCCAAAAAATCGTTTCCGTGGCATGCATGGTGTGAGAGGCAAGGTCGTACTTCTGACTAAAATAATGACAAGTAAAGTAAGTAAGTAAAGTGAAACTTTCAAACCTGATTAAAGGTGACTTGAGTACAATAAAAAGCATTCTTATGCGACACACCCGCTTGATGTATAACATGAAACAAAGAGGCCCGGTAGATAATGATAAATTTTTGGTAACCACTACACCAGTCTTAGCTCATTTCAAGGGAGTAGATGTTAAAAAGCTAAGAAAGTTTATACAAGAAACAGAGTCCCTGTAATAAGTATGCTCGATAACCCTTATTGGTCGTCGCAAAACATGCCTTGATGTCTTAGGTTTATTTCAATATTCATGAGATCATTAGGCCTTTTTTCTTCACCAAATAAATTAAAACAATTTATCGTTGAGGCAAGATTTTGCAGTCTTATGTGATGCCTATTCATTTGAGCTATTTCAAACATTTTTTATTAAACAAAGAAGTAATAGGTAATTTATTGTCTTATTAAATGCCAGCCAGGGGTTCAGCCTCTGCCTTAGACAGCTCAAAATAAATGTTTCTTTCAGCGACTGTTTTCCAACAGTCTTCTGGCAAAAAACTCAGAGCAAATAAAAGCTGTGTGTAGGCTTTGCGTTCACCAACGTCTTTTTCTTCGCTAGCTTGGAGGAACTTGGTCAGTACAGGGACTGCTTTCGCTCACTATTCTTAAGTGTGCTTTTGCTACCAAAGCTACCACTACAACTTAAAATAAGTCAAAGTCCCATGATAACGTTTTCAAAACCAAATATTTCATAAAAAGTTCAATTGATTTGCTCATATAGGTCTCGTAAAAGTTGAATTTTCGATAAAAGGGTCATTTGGAGCTTTTATTTTTTTTTAAATGAGTGATCGTGTTGCTCAAAATTCTCAATGAAAACAAATTTCTCCCGAGAAATATTTTGTTCAAAGAACATGGGTGAATCCACACGAACGTTAACCTCGTAACTGAAGACCTTTAAGGTTAACAACTTAAAAGAAATCACAATCAAGGTGATGAAGTCGATATCGGCCAAGGGCAGTTTGGTTGAGAAAAAATACGTTTTGCCCTTCTAACAAATTCGTTTGACGATTGTCTATTTTAGTACCACAAAAGTTTTAAGTTTTTTTTACTTCTTTGGGCCAATCAGTCTCAAATTTTGCTTCAGCTATGTAACGTACATAGTAAATACATAGGACTTACGACCTACATTCTCACACCAATTATGTTGTGTGTGTTAATTTTATACATGAGAGGCAGAACTTACTTTTGTCAAAAATCTACTGCCAGGAAATCGCCAAAGAAATATGTTTTCAGATTTGTGGGGGATGTCAAACCTAGGGTTTGAACTTTGGTGTTGCGTCTAATAAGCCAACACACTATCTACTAGACTACGATGATTTTTTAACGTAATGGTCTTATATTTTACAATTTTTAACCAACTGAGACATTCCCTAGCGCTTATTACTATTTCATGACCATAAAATAATCGAATGGATACCTGCTGAAATCGAAGATTAAATCAGAATGCAAATTGGACATTGAATATACTTGTTTACAGCTACAGAGCACAGTCTACTAGGCTATTCATTTTACAAAAGGACATAGATTTTCGAAACTTAACATTTTGTGCAACAATACCTATTTAAGAGTATTTGTAAACATTTCTTTATAACTCTGCTTTAAATAAATATGTTTGCAATACCTTTATAACATTTAGTACTCCTGTTCATTGTTTTATGTTGGAATGCTATCACTTTTTAATAACGCATATAAAAATATGCCATTTTATATGACAAATATTGACAAAAAATTTAAAAGATTAAAAAAAAATTCGCAACCGTTGGAAAATATCTTGAAAAAGATGAAAAAATTACTTAAAAAAAAAAAATAAAAAATTTATCGAATCGTTGTTAAATTCCTTTGTATCGTATATTTTTATTTCAATATACGATATTTGTTTAACAATATTTATCATTGAATGAAAATATTTTATATTCTATAACACCAGTCTCCTGCCTTATGGAGATGGTATTTTATTCAGCGAATTCCACTAACCAAGAAACCATTTTACCAAGTACTTGTACTCGTTCGTTTGCTATACTTAAACAGAAAAATTCTTTTTTTTTTTTGCTTTTCTTTTCTTTAAATTCTTGCTTTTCTGATATGTTGCCGCGTTATCGGAAGACATGCAGGAAATTTATTGTGTCTGTGTGTGGTGTGGGAAAAAAATTCTATTCTTTATCAATTTATTTTTTTTTTTTATTACGACATGCATTGGAAACATATTGCAGTTGAAGCAAATTTATTTAAAATTGTTCGTAAAATTGTAAGTAAAAAGGAGCCAATAAATTTATGACGTCATATTTCGATGTTTATGTGGAAGATGATAGTGATTTAGTAGTCTTAGAAGTTGCCATAGTCTAGTTGGTAGTATGTTGGCTTATTAGGCATGAGACCGCGGTTCAAACTTCAGGTCAGATAGCTCCAACAAACAAAATTTGAATATTTCTTCGGCGAATTTTCCTTAGCAGATTTCTGTTAAAAACTCTGAGACTATTGCTCAAAGTCGACTTTAAACTGTAGGTCGCGCCTCTCATGTATAAAATTAACACCTACAACATAAGTGGTATGAAAAGCTATGTTGTAATTCATATTAAAGGGTTGTAATGACCAATTATGTATGTTGCCTTATTAGAAGTGAGACCGTGGCTTAAAGCTTAGCCCGGAAGCTGCTTTTTTTAAATCATTTGTAGTTTATTAAGTTTGTTTTGCTAAATAACCGTGACTGTATCGGTCGACTAACATTCCATGCACCTCGCCCATTACTTGATCGCCTTAACTGTCTGACAGAGAATACTACTTCCTATGTGGTGAATAATTTCGCGTCCATTGGTTCAGTACTCGACCGTGTATGCAAATGAAAATACTACCGAAAACTACCGAAAATATCATCATTGTCTGTGAGAGAGTGCAAAAGAACCAAGTAGCCAATTCGCTCACGGCTATTAGCAGACCACTATGTTTGTCAATTATGCGTCCTGACATGTAAAAAATTAATCTGATCTAGGATATAAAGTTAATTTACCACTGGCTGTATTCATTTCTTGGCCCTAGAACAGTTGCCATCGCTAGATGAAAAGGTATGGCTCAAACAAAATTGACGAATTTAAGACAAATGAAATCCAAGAGCGCTCAATGCATCCAAAGAAAACACTGTTTAGTTTATAGTTTGGGCAGCTCGCATCTATTTCTTTGAGAACAATGCTGGCCAATCCATCACTTAACTGCGAACGCTATAGTTCGATGATTAACTAACCTTGTGTCCTGTTTCGGTTGATTGGACATCGACATGTTGTTGCCAGCGAAACCTGTTTCTTGTTGGGTTTTCTAAGTCGAATATGAA
>QOCX01000090.1:81900-97245 GCA_005959815.1 Sarcophaga bullata
TGGCAGACTGTAAAAGTGTCAGCAAGTTTTAATCGAATGAATCTGTTATGAAAACGTGAAAGAGCGTTCCGAACTAAATGATAACTTTTATCTCATATATTGGTGAACAGAAACTGCAATTGTTGCAGGCATTTAGTCCTTTGCCAACCCAACCATTCTACGTATTTATTCTTTAAACGCCAAGAAATGTAATTTTTTAAATGGCCTCCAGTAGACCACTTTTATGAGCTTAACTTGCTTACTTGCATAGATTTTTAAGTTGTACTGCATGTATACCCTAGTTATAAAGGGTAAAGCTTGTTTACGAAATGCACTGATAATTTATAGGCGATTAAACATTGTCATATGATACCTTCCCCAACTCAAGTGTACTTTTTGTAAATAATGGCGTCCTATTTCCAGTTAGCAAGCAATTGTAATAGTTTTCATTTTAATTTTAATCTGATAAAGTTTTTGAGGAAAGAAAAAGAAATTCAATTCTTTATTGCCGTAACAACAACCGTCAAAAAAACAAGACTCACTTGTAAATTTCATCAAATAGATGAAAGCAATGTTCACAACAATACTGAATCGATCGACATTATTAAAGAGGAGAAGCGTATAAAAGTATAAAATTTAAAAGTGTTACAAACATTTGCACAAACACAATATACTGAAAACACGTATACATGATACATGAATGGTGTAACACCAACATAATAATACAATAACCAGTACATACACAAGTTGCGCATCCATTCAAGCCATTACTAATGCCATATACTTGTAGTCGTGCGTTTATTTTTTTTCATTTTTTTCATTTTTTTCTTTTTCTTTTTCGTTAGCCATTATTGTCGTTGTTATTTGCTGCGTAGCACTGTGTCTAATGCGTTTGTCAATGTGTGTACGTGATACATAAAATTGGTAACACTTATTCGCAGACATACCATACATTCACTTCGCATACAAGAGATACATTTGTTTTATGTCGTTAGTCTGTTCTTTAGCAGTATATAAATATTATTTCTTTGTTTTTGTTTTTGTTATTGTTGTTTTTCATAACATACATACATACATACATACCTACATACATACATACATATTGTAATATTGGTTTATTTGCAGCAATTTGAAGTACACAATACATAGATATATTATTTGTATATCTACATATAGATGTGAATGAATGTATGTATGTGTACATAAATGTCTATGAAACTAAAAGTTTTGTCAGACAGATCTTATAACTTATTTTATTTCAATTTAACATTACCAAAAGAACAAACGTGGCTACTAACAGTGGCTGGTAAAATGGAACACTTTTTGTTTAGTTTTCTTATTTGGAAAATGAAGTGACATTTAATGCGAGCATATCTCCTTATAAGATCACTAAGAGCAATTAAACTGTTATGATAACAAGATAATACAAACTAATGTGTCCTTAAAAATACAAAAATTTTTCGAGTATTGTTCTATTGGATATTCCAAAACGGACTTTCGAAATTTGAAAGTCAAATTAGTTGTCATTCGTTTAGTCAGATTTGCTAAATCGTCATGGGTATTCTGATCGAGTAACAAACAGATCGTTTTGTTCATTTTACTATCAACCTAATCTGCAAAGCGAACTAATAATTCGTAATAAAGAGAATGAAATCTAGTTCACTAGTTCAGTAAAGGATCAACCAACATAATTTTCATAATGAAAGGACAATTCGTATTAAAGAGAATGAAATCTAGTTCACTAGTTCAGTAAACGATCGGCCAACATAATTCTCATAACGAAAGGATAATAAACTGGATGAAATCTAGTTCACTAGTTGCGCGTTGATAAAACGTAAATTTTACTGAAAATATCGCCCTTGTCCACGAGATTGCGCAGTAGAATCCCAGGCAGTCGTTTTCACGTCGTTGACATGAACTTGTACTTTCATAGACTACAACTTGATGAATCTTGCATCATGCATTAGACCTACACTCCTAAAAAAAAAAAAATTCAAAACACCCTAGAACAGAAGAAAGCCAGGAGATATGTTTTCTAGGTTCAATTGCAGTAGGCAACTGACCCCAGTTTTCATGGCAAAATTATCTTCAGCGGTGAGGCCTATTCATGGATGAATGCGTACGTGAACCAACAAAATTGTCAAAATATAAAAATCCATATGAGAATCAAGGGCGCTAAAAGTATATTGAAAAGGCCACCGTTTGATATTGATTTTGGGCTATCAGCGTCATTTGTTTATATATCGTTGAGAAGGGCGTTTGACAAGCAATCACTGGCAACCAGGAACAGTAGAGGTCGATGACCACCAAATTCTATTAGGCTGAATTTAATTATTTTGGACATCAATGATAAGTGGTTTCAGCAGGAACAATATATAGCTCATTTTGCATAAGCGATTTGAGCGCTCAATTCATGAGCGGTCATCTCACATGGAGCTGATGTGAACTAAATGCCGATATTGTAGGTTTTCAGCCCGTTGGACTTTCTCATGTAAGAATTTCTGCAATCACTAATGTATGTGAATCAGAAACAATGCCATGAAAGTTTTTCTGACATTATTTGTCTAATAAATAACGTCTGGAATTCACAGTGATTCTTAAGATCAATGGATAGTTTGCCGAATTGAGAGCACGTCTTTACAATGTCAGACACCTAGGACAGAAGGCATTGAAATGAAATATTTTTTATGGCCGATACATATATTACATAATTGGCCATTACAACCTTTAATCAGGATTACAGCCTACTGCTCACACCACTTATGTTGGTGTGTGTTAATTTTTTTACATGAGTGGCGGGACCTACAGTTTAAAGTCGACTCCGAACGACAGATTTTTTGAGAACTTTTCATGGCCGCTGAAGAATTTTTTTTTTTTTATTTCATTTTTGATGTCTGACCCTGGATTTGAACCCAACACACTACCTAACTCAAGACTACGGCGACTTCTTTTATGGTCGATAACTTCGTTGAATTTCCGGCATGTGTCCATTGCGTTTACGAGCTGCTTGGTCCAGTCGTAAACTACGTTTTCAAGAAATTTTTCAATCAAACTTCAATGCTTGTATATTTGTTGTCAAATTTGCTTCAATAGAAAAGAAAGATGTTGTGAAATCGATTCTGCAATACTTACTTAATGGTCCTTACAACGTTTTAGTCGGGATGACATACTAGTAAGGATTACACTCCACTTAATTTGTGTGTATAAATTTTATCCACGAGTCGCCCCCAAATGACAGAATTTTGACAAGCTTTCTCATGGCAATTTTATTCACTGTCAGAGTTTTTTTCCAGAGTTCTGCTGAGAGAAAGAAAGAAAGAAGAACTATTTTTTGTACTTCGTTTTGGTGGAGATGGCTTCACGTCTAATAACACCAACACACTACCTACAAAAGTAGGGCAACTATTCATTTTATTGTCTAATTTGAATACGTTCTTCACAATATTTTTGTACTTCACTGTAAACTGTACATACATATACATATTTACAGACTCATAAAAGAAACTATAGATACGTATATATTTATGCGTTTTGTTTTGTGTAGTTTGATTTTTATTTTTTGTTTCCTTTCTCCGCTGGGGTACTACTACATGTTTTTTTGTGACTTTTATGAGTTTTTGATTTTATCCTTATTGCTGGTATAAGTCCCTTTTTATGACTGACTAATGATGTGTGAAACATTTCTTCTGCATGTTTGTTATTCAATTAGATTGGCTATTAAGTATGTAAGTAAGTAAGTAACTTAGAGATTCTCATTGGAGACAATGTTCTTTTTCTTTTTTTTTTTGTTTTTTCATTGCATTTCAAGCTTTAATTTATTTAATGTGAATATATTCACACTTTAAATTACAAATTGCCTGCATTGTTAATGAAAGTGTAAAAATTAATGGAGAATACTTCAGAGGGTAATCCGCATAATTTGGAATTTAAAAAAAATTAAGAAACAAATTCAGATCCTTTAATAAATTGCATTTGAATTTCCAGTAAAACGATTTAGCTTTCATGACATTTAGTTTAGTTTTGTTTTTATTTTTTCTGTTTTTGGTAGTAATAGTTAACCAAGTTTGTTGTAAATTTCAAATTGTCACTTAAAACCATATAAATATGAAAATAAATACATAAATAATCATATAAAGCCACATAATAATGCTGAAAATGAGTTAAGGTTTTCATAAATGTAAATAGGTTCTTACCATATATGCTCTGACACACGTAGAAATCTAAATACATACATAGATATGTGTTTGCATTTGTATGCAAGTGTTAATCATTGTACCCTACAAATAGTTTGCCAGTTTACTTACCAAGTTTCTTTTTTTGCTATGTAAGTGCATATAAATCCTAATCAGAGTACTGTTTTACTCATAGTACGTCTATTAAGAAATAGTTTCTCGCCCAATAAACAAATGACTCATAGTTATTGTTTTAAATACATTCTACTTATACAATCCAATTATAAAATATGGATTCAATTGGCAGTATGTTGGCAGCATGTTGGCTTATTAAACGTGATTTCACAGTTCAAAACCCTAGTCAGTCATTTCGAACATAACGGAATTTGAAAAAAAAAATATTTCTCTTCGACGTCTTCTTCCTAGCAGATTTCTGACAATAATACTTAAGGCCATTATTACAACTTATCGTTAAAGTTGGGTTTAGTTAAAGGTAACTTTAGCTAAAGTTAACTGTAAAGTTATAGGGCAAGTACAAAGATAAAGTGAACTTTAAATATTAAAGGTGGGATGATCTTCTCTTTAGTTTAATGCTTACTTCTATCTTTATTGGGCACTTATAATAATGAAAGCAATTTATCTGCCAGTTAAAATCCTTCTATTTAGTTAAAATTCAAAGTTGTAATAATGGCCCTTAGACTAATTAAAATTGCCATGATAACATTTTCCAAACATCTGTCGTTCAAAGTCGATTTTAAGCTGTAGTTCTTGCCACTTAAATATAAAAATTAACACACAAAACATAAGTGGTGTAAAAAGTTCGATCGTAATCCTGACTGAAGGGTTATGTATGTATGTTATTAGATATTTCATGGAAATTTTATTATCATTACTGTTGTCATGGGTTATGTTAGCGGGAAGCTTTCCATTAACAGACACGTTCCCTCGGAAGCTCATATGGGCTATTGTGTTATCCAGTTACCCTCTTGTCATGATCAGTTAGTGGTAGGTTTGAACCACCCTGAGCTTCGGATGAAACCTGTCAGCTCTCTTAGAGCATTCCTAGATCGTCAAACATATTTGAAGTGCAGAGAACTCATATGAAAGGTGTTGTATCGATTTTGTGTCTTCCATATCCTTGCAGCTTTACAGTAATCCTGCTGAGGCAAACCGATCTTGTTAGCGCAGTAACACCATAGAATTCCTGTTGAAGTGCAAATCGTTTTCTTGGGGCATTCAAATAGTTCTTTAGTTTTTCTGTTATCGACTGCTGTACCCAAAAGTTTTAAAATTTAGCAAGCAGGTATGTTGGACCACATACGGTTTATTCCATGCTGTTTTTTCCAATTTAGAAAAGTATGCTTATCCAAATTGTCTCTGTTAACTCCCTTTCCAGTTCATCCCTTGTTATACGTAAGTTCATTTTGGGAACAGAAAATGCCACGTCTATGTATATTATTTGCGTTGGTAAGGTCTTCAAAATGATCGTTAAAACGCTCAAACTGTTTCGCTAAGATTATCGTACATCTTTCCAAGGCTCATGGTGAATGAGAACGAATTTTATGATTCTTTGAAATTTCCTGTAAGTAAATCAATGTGTGTGTCGACCATTTGCCATTTGTTTGAAATTCTTGAATTGTAAAGCCTATGTAAGGTTATGCAGAATCCAAATGATGTGCAGCATACCGGATAGTTAGTATTTGCTTATGATAGTATCTCTACTTGTTCAAGAATCATGTGGATTAACATTGCATGTGCATTTTTGTAAGCTGCAAACAAATTTCAAGGCTTTTATACATGAGGGTTGTTTTACAAGTTCATGATAAACTTTCTTCTAAACTTAGTTTAGCTTATAGACGTTCATAGTTGATCATTACAACTCTTCAGTAGGGATTACGAGCCATGAATGGTGGCGGACCTAAAGTTTAAAGACAATTTTTAAAATATTTTTCATGGTAATTTTATTTTACTCTCCAACTTCCTGCCAGAAATTTGCTGAGAGGAAGACAGAGTTGCCGTAGAAATATTTTTTCCTATTTCGTATTTGTTGGAGATGTCTAATCTGGCCTTATGTCTAATAAGCCAACACACTGCCTACTATGCATCTACGGCATTTAGATTAGTTTACAAAATTTCTACAAATTTTTAAAATTTTTAGTTTTTAAATTTAAAATTTGAACATCATTGGCGTTCTAAAACTTGCAAAGGAAACCCTCACATACGAGCATATCTACAGTAGACCGACTGACTATGCATATGCATAGAGGAACAGTTTCAAATGCAGAAAGAATGAAACGACGATCATAATAACCTATAAATACCAAACATTAATGGTAACATTCAGTAATACCTTTAGTAAATGTTCTTTCCTCCACACATACATACATACATACATACATACATACATACATACATACATACATACATACATNACATGGATAATTATGGATGTATTGTTTGTACCAATATATGTATGTACATACATACGTGTGTCTGCTTATGTTGTATGCGTATATTTCTAAATATCTGTGTGTGTATGTGTATAAAATCATATGAACCACAACAAAATTTGGTTGTTGACATTTAAGCTCATTTTGTGCCTAACACAGAAGTGACATTCTTCTTACGATTCCTATAATGCTTTTATGTCTTCTTCATCTTAGAAACATAATTACATACATATAACCATACAAACAAACATACATACATACTTACATTGTATATGGCTTTATAAATTCGTTTATAAGTAAATGTATGTATGCAAGTATACAACCATGTGACATATAATGTAGACATGCATGAGGAATGAACTCTAAATGTTTGCTTTTGTGGTTATTTATTTGTGTGTACGTATGTGTGTATGTGTGTGTTTGTTAGTTTGTATGAATATTACAAAGTTTTTGTTTATTGTAATTTTTAATTCATTCAGTTATTGCACTTGTACATATGTATACAACAACAACAACAACAATAATAACAAAAACAAAAAAAATTATTAGTAGAAATGCTTAGAGCACATGTAATAGTAGTAGGAGCGCACCATCAAGCGTTCGAAAGTTTTCTTTCGGTGTGTGCAATCATTTCAACAATAATAATGATGAAAACCACACGTACATCTAATAAACCACAACAAATAAGCCATTAAACAAATGATGCAGGCTCTCTCTTCTACCTAAAGATACTTGCCCACATGCCAAAACACATACGCACTCTGTTATGAATGCATATACCATAGGAGTACAGGGTATAGCAAATAATGCTGGAATGCTGAAGAAAACTGAAATCATATTTCGGGATTGGATGAGTATTATAGGGAACTAACAATGTTGTCCTGTAGAATATTTTTAACGGGGTTAGGTTAGGTTAGGTTAGGTTAGGTTAGGTTAGGTTAGGTTAGGTTAGGTTAGGTCAAGTTAGGTTAGGTTAGGTTAGGTTAACGAGTAGTTTGCCGTTCACATGCCAGTTCACTCAGTGACCCATATGACCCATTGTGTTGCCCAGTCTATCACAATCCGCTAGTGGTGACTTTAAACCACCTCGAGCTTCGAATGAAACCGAACTGTTTCCTTAGTGGCACGTTCACCACCATGGCCAGATCATCAAAGGTTTTGTCATCCATAAACCAAAGACCTATGTTTATGGCAGCTTCTGCTGTAATCCTGGTGGAGCACACCGAGCTTGCCAGCGAAATTGCCAATAGATTCGGACGTACCTAAGCAGTTCCCTAGTTTTTATGCTGTCCACCACTGAAGACAGCAGTTTCTAAATCCGGCAAACAAGTACGTAAATTCATTCACGGTTTATTCAATTCCATGCTGCTTCATTCAATTTAAAAACGTATTCCGCATGTATTTCCTCTATCGATACTTATAAAATTCTCAAACATAAATAATCGAAGATTAGAAATTCTAGAAATTCAAACTGGGATGTTTGAGTTAGTCTGGTGACCATATCCTAGGCTGGGCACTGAAAGAAGAGTTGAGTTGGATCAAAAGAGTGAGAGAAAAGCCTTCTTTGTGAAACAGGAATTGGAAAAGCTTCTAAAGCAGCCATACGATTAGCGATTTGAAACATCCTTCATAAATCTTTTGTATGATTATTATTAGAAGAACCTAAGGTGTATTAAATGGATCTCATGTGGAAGCAAAAGTTCTGAAAAGCAAACTCTCGAGATTCTGAAACGGAAACTCTCGAGATTCTTATGTATACCAACTTAATATTTGACCAGAACTCAAGAACAAGGGTACTCAATTAATTATTCTACTCTGGAATACATCGTACTCCATAGGAAGTTATTATTTGACAGTCTCCGGATGAATTATATTTCATATTAAAGGTACAAGGTAAAACCAGTCTTCTTACTGAAAAAGGCAACCCCCACTAGCCTAGGCATAGTAAACTTAACATTTCCACTTCTTTAGTACGTCACCATGGGAGATTTTAACATTTTGAGTCAGCAAACGTAAGAATTTCGATGATTATCTCCTATTGAAAGGGACATCACGCATACAACCAAGGAACTGTCTGCATATCCTGTAGGGTATTACGCTTCCCTTTGCTAAGAATTAAATTTTACCTTGTCTTGCAATGCCTTTACACTCATCTGTAGTATGTTGACTTATTAGACGTGAGGCCAGGATACAAAAATATGCAAAAAAAATATTTCTTCGGCGAGTTCCTTTCAGCAGTCTTCTGGCAAACAGCCTTTAAAACGTTTCTCAAAAATCTGTCGTTCTGAGTCGACATTCAACTGTAGGTCCCACCACTCGTGTATAAAATTAACGCACACAACCTGAGTGGTGTACGAAGCTAGGTTGCAATCCTGACTGAAGGGTCCTAATAACTAATTATGTATGTAAGTATGTAAGGTATTTGGTTTTTCACTTGCTTTTTTGAAGCACCCTGCACAACAATTGGGTACCTTTCTACCAAAGCTTCCTATCATTTTTTTTCAAACATTGTTCTGTTTTCGTTGTCTCTTCCTTTTAATTCGTATGAATATTATGACTCTAATACATGCAAGAGATATGAATTTCTACGTATGTATGTATGTATGTGTTCAACAATTTTTGTGTCTGTGTGTTGCAAATGTTTTCGGTTGTTTTATTTGTATGATGTTGTATGCTTCCTTTTTGTTGCTATAACAAAATGCACTTTTAGCCTTAAAATAATAAAACAAATAACATCATTCCTTAACGGGTACTTTTTTTTGCCTTTTTTCTTCTTTTTTTTTTTGTTTTTTTTTCTTTTTGTGGCAAATAATGTCTTTTACTTTGTGTACATGTTTATTCGTTGAATGTGTGGATTAAATTGCTGTTTTTTTTATTATTTTCTGGTGCTTTTCTTTACGGTTTGTCTTCTTTTTATTGGTTTATAATATGTGTGCGCGGGTGTATGTGTCTGTAGGTGTTTAGTATTTTGTTGGTATCTGTGTAAGTATTTTTATACTGTATATGTGCACAAAAGGTATTATTATTGTTGTTGCGAGCTTGTTAAAAGTGGAATGAAATAAATGCAGTTACAAAAAACTTAACCCAAATGTTGAAAACAAAACATTTTGTTTACCTAAGACTTCAAGTTAAATTAAGCAAACAGTAGTGACAACAACAATTCCTAATAAGTATTATAAAATTCCGCAACGTCCATAATTATGGTCAAAGAAAAGAACAATTAAGGAAACATGTCATTGCAAATATACGACTTTTATTTCGAAAAGTTTTATTAAATTTTGACTAAAAAATAATGCGAATTATAAAAAGGAAACACTTTTTTGCGTATCGATGGTGGTCCATGGCAATTGGGCAACACCAAACAAATTGTCACAATCGAACATGTATTACAATGGTAACATTTTCGTCGATAAAATTCTTGTAGACGTAACTAAAATAAAAAGTTATGCTCATATTAAATTTAATAAAGAAGTCTATGGATTTCGACCTTAGACCTTAGTGTGCTTTGTGAGCTTGAACTTCAAGTGCCGAGGCCGTGAGTTCCATTCCCACCAGAGGCTCGTGGTGTTCCTGATTGTCTGATTGTTTGTCTGAACTTAACCGGCCATTAACAACCCGATGAACAGATTTCGGCATGTCTTAAATCATCCTTTCAGGCGCGTCTGCTTCTTGCGAGCCTTCACCAGTTGGTCACACCAATCGATGGCTTCCTCAATTTTTCTTCCGACTTCCACAAATCTCAGCATCAAATACCCAGCTCGCCAGAGTAGCCTCTTCCATTCGAACGATAAGGCCGTTAAAGCGCTACGCAACAGCCATATCGTTGAGTAGGTCATACGGGTCACTGTTGGATCGGAGGCAGAAATCATCCCTACTCGCACTGGACCACTACAAGACACTATCAAGGCTGCTGCATCATTGCTTAATAGTGTCGATGGCTCTGCGCCATAAAGATTTACGGAAGGATGAATGTCTTGTGGAATATTAGTTTTACCGTAAGAGAGAGGTCGCTGCTATTGATGCTGTAGTAACAACACCTGTTGGCAAGAGTGACCTTGCGTTTGATCTCAAGCCTGACAGAATTTTTTGGTGGCAAAGGTGGAGCGAAGATAAATAAATTTTATCGCTCCAATACGCCACATGTCCCTACTTGTCAACTACTTCTACTTCGTTGTGCCCTTATCTACTGCAAGACCTATCGGATTCCCGTTCAATAGCACTAAAGTTAGCAAGAACAAGATTACTCAGAATAAAAAAGGAAGTGAGTATTATTACTAAAATGTCGCACTCTACACCCTCTTTCTTTCTATTCCCTCTTTCTTCTATTAAATATCTTCACTGTGTTTCAACACAATGCACTGCATGAATAGGGCTCATCTGCTGAGAGACGCACTCAAACAAAAACAAACATGCTGCGAGTATACCGGGGAGAAGCTGGAGGGATTATTCGTTTCTCTTCTAGGAACGCCACTCGCTATATTCAGCTTGTGAATAAATTTTTTCAATAAAACCAGTTTGAAAACCTAGGCTCTGTAAACTGATCATCAAGAGGTAAAAATGTTTGTTAAACTGATCGTAAACAATCATTGGCTGAAACTAGCCCTGCTTTTAAGGGACATTTTAGTTCGTACATAATGACAATATCCGATCGAAGCACTTTAATGAAATCATAACTTCATGTGTGTTACATTACTTTTGAGCTTGAAAATGGTGAAGCCTAAATCCGATGATATTCCTTGTTTCTATTTTACTTAAGGTTGTACATTCCAGCTAAGGAGAATATAAAGTAACAAGCACAGTTACCGGTAGACAATTCAAGACACACAGCCGGAGGGTAAAGACTGTCGGACAAAGACAGAGAGAACATTAACAAGATTATTGTGCAGCGGTCCGCTTTCTAAGATTCTACTAAAGCAGTATCTCAAGAGCAACAATAACATGCACAGTGACAACAAACAGGAGGAGCCACATTAAAAGAACCATTTGTTAAAGGACCTCAGGTAAATATTTAAAAATGCTTTATAACTCATACACTCGTACTCATACTCGTACTCGTACGAAAATCAAGCAACATTTACGAGTTAGCTTACATACATGCATGCATATATACATACAAACGTACCTACTACATGCATATGTTTATATGCAGTAGAATTTATTTTATAAATATTTTAACTCTTCTAAGAGTACGTACATACATATGTAGCCTCATGTATAAACCTATTAAAGCCGAAGAAAGCTTTGTTTTGTGTATTTTTAGTTTCTTTGTTTTTGTTTTTGTTCAAACTAAACAAGCTAAACAAAATACCAAAAACGGAAGATAACCTTAAGTATACTTTCCGGTTTTTTTTTGTGTCTTATCTCGATGTACCAACACATATTCTCGTACACATACATATTTCATGCATGTATTTGTGTATAAAACAAGTGGGGTTTCGTTTGCCATTCATTTACGACGAATATGTATTAATGTATGCGTGCATTAGTGGGATTATAATTTGTAAATGCTTTTGTTTTAGCCTTTTTCTAAGTTATTACAACTTTATGTATTCTTTTTTTTCTTTTCCCCATACTCCTCCACTCCTCTTTGTTTTTCTAAAAACGGCATGGCAGTAATACGCTCAATTATGTTAATGTCTAGGATTTCCATGCCGCAAATAAACCATAGAAAGCATCATGGCTGATTACATGAACATACAAACTCATACACATACATACATATGTATATAGCAAGCAAGCAAGCAAGCAAGTAAACAAACAAACACACACACAGTCAGACAGACAGACAGACATACATCCATGTACAGATTCATATGTTTCACAATTTAAATGGAGGATTTAACAATGTTAACTAGTTGCCGCCATAAGAGCACAATTTATGACATGTTTAAATAGTTAAGGAAGGAACACTAAACATATGGATGTACCGCATCCATGAATGAATATACGTATGTATATTGTGGCAATGGTTTATCCATATCATAACTCAATGGTAGAGGAGAGTAAACGTATGATTATTATTAATATATACATGCGTTAGGAATTATATTTAATTGGCAAAAAAACATTGATTGAATTAATTAATTCGTTTAAAAATGTTTTACTTGTGCTCTTACAACAAACATTCTATATTGGGTGGGTATGTAGGTAAGTAAAGAAGGAGATTTGGTGTAACATTAAATAAATTTATGAAATTAAAAATTAAATGTTTTATTTAAATACGTGATTGTTTTATTTGGTGTTGTGTAAGTGGTTAAATTGCTTTACTACGTACACCACAAATCATTTCAAAACAAATGTCGAAAACACAAAATCTGATCAGAGATCAGCAATGAGCATTCAAAAATTTGAGCACAATCGGATCATACTCATAATTTCTGATACTTATACGCATTCAAACTTATTTTAATATCATGGAACCTTACTCATATTCAAAGTTTGAAGTACTCATCATACTCATACTAAACAGCACGTATGATGTTGTTGATTTCAACTCTACATGACTCAACATAAACAAAAAGTCACAAAATAAGTATGATTCGAGTACGAATATTAAAATTTTCACTAGAAGATTGTGAGTTTGCTTTGTTTACTGCTCTGTTTTTTTTTTTTGTTTTTGCTTACGTGTCTGTTTTTCTTTTGTTGTAAATGCAACAATAACTAAGACTTTAAAGTTTGATTAAGGATTCGTGTCACTCGCATTATTTTTCTAAAATTACGAATCTAAATGAATAGTCTTATGAATCAAACATATTTCGAATGGTATGAGTTTGATGTCAACGTTGTACTCCTACTCATTGCAACCTGTACTTATAAATCAACGTTGTAGTGAGTACGAATGAATCAGAGTAGTTAAGTTTCAATATTATTGACTCACTTATATTCAAAATTTCATTAGTGCTTATGAGTAGCGAAAAAACGATTTATTGCTGGTATCTGGTCTCGATATTTAGTGCTTGCCATTTGCAGTGATGGCCTGCGTCGTGCTCCAGGACATATAAACTAATGACGCAGTCTGCCGAAATCTACCCCAAACTGTGTAGTTTTCGGATTGTAATAGAAAATCTTGAATATCATATTGCATTTTCAATGATAATTAGTTCGAATCGTGAAGGGTCTTTTATTAAGATTTGGCAAAACTAGACTGAACAAATGATAACTAATTTCACAGATATAGCTTCAACAAAATGGCCGCTGTCGCTTATTCAATTTAGTAAGTATTTGTTTAAAGACGCTATATAAACGAGGGTGGCCACAAAATTAACATAAATGTAGCATCAGAAATCGCCGTAGATTAATAGGTTCCAACCCCAGGTCAGACATCTCCAACAAAAGGAAATTCGAAAAAACATTTCTTCTGCGGCTTCCTCTCAGCAGATTTCTTGCAAAAATTCTAAGAGAAAATAAAAAATTGCCACGAAAAGTTTCTCAAAAAATATGTGGTTTAAAATCAACTTTAAAACTATAGGTTTCCACCATTCATATGTAAATTTAACATGGTGTGAGAAGCTAGGTCGTAATCCGGACTGAAAGCTTGTAATGTAGAGTCAGTAGTTTGAAGAAAAATTTTCTTTGGCGAGGACATGCAATCCTTTGAAGCAAAATTTAAAGTTTTAAAATGTCCTGATGTTCCTCCTGGAGATTGCAAGCAATTCAGCATGCTAACACAAAAAAAAAATGCGAGCACTGATTTCGATAAAAAAAATGTTGATTCATTATAATCCTTAGAGTTTTGCCATTATGTGTGAATTAAATGTAATTGGAATGACCGCCTTTAGATTAATTCTGGCAGTTGATTTTATTCAGGTAGTTTTTGATTGATTTTTGAACAATTCAGGCGGTTGTGGGTGATAATTTGTTGAATGATTGTCAGCTTAGAAACGATATTTGAGGAAGCTTCACAACCTAACGGCTTCAAATCGTAGGCCATGCATTTTAGAGGAACAATCAAGCATTTTTTAATCTCGATTCTGTGAGCAACAAATGAAGGAATTTTCTTAACTTAACCAACGAGTGAGACAGAAAGTGCAGAAAGTTTTGTTTGGGTCTAGCATTCAAACAGCCTGAACTGTATATGGCTGGTGGCTTAACTGAAAACTTTGCTTTTACAATAATGAAGAGAAAAAAATATTCTCTTTTGTTAGAAACAATGTCGAGTCCACAAATTTAGATTATTTCTAATAGGACAGATATTTTCGGTACTGCATACAATGCTATGGCACCGAGTCTCGATCACATCTATAACAATCTTACAAGTTTCTTGCGCAGTAATGCTCTAGTGTAAGTTTTAACTGTTTTTTCGTCATCTTTGGATGTCAAACAATCCATACATGGCAAACCATACACACATATATGATTGGTTATTTGGTCGGGATTACGATCCACATTCTCACACCACTTGTAATGTGTGTGTTAATTTTATACATTGGTTGTGACAGTTTTAAAGTCAACTGGAAACGATAGATTTTTGAGAAACTTTTCCATGGAAATTTTATTTACTCTCAGAGTTTTTGCCAGACAACTGATGAGGAAGTCGCCAAAGAATTATTTTTTTCAGATTTCCTTTTGTTAGAGATTTCTGACATAAGGTCTGAACCGAGGCCTCATGTCTAATAAGCCAACACACTACCTACTAGGCTACAGTAACTTCACTAAACCATTCACTAAATAGATGACAACTTACTTGCCAGACAAGCAATTTTACTTGACATTAGTTTCATAATGAAACAGTATTTCCCCATTGC
>QOCX01000090.1:123172-134180 GCA_005959815.1 Sarcophaga bullata
TTGGACTTGAATTGATATCCCAGAGATTGTTATGGTTTGTGGTTTATCAACTCAAACCAAAATTTTCAAATCACATTCAAACGTAATACATGCAAACGTCATATTTCCAAATAACTAATCATTTTTTGTGTGTGAAGGAAATATCTGATCTTAGACATTAAAAAAGGAAGTAACATTAATTAGGGTTTTCGTTTAATCGTTTTCAATCTGTAAATTGAAAAAAAAACAAAGTGTTGGTTGTGAGATATTGAAGATTGAAGATGTCATAGGCCCAGCTCAGAGATCTCTAGACTTCTGGCATAGGCTCTGAGAGTAAAATAAAATTGTCATAAAAAGTTTCTCACAAATCTGTCTTTCGGAGTCGAATTTAAACTGTACTTCCCGCCACTCATGTATAAAATTAACGCCCACAACATATGTTGTGTGAGAAACTAGGTCGTAAGCCTAACTTTAAGGGTTGTAATGATTAATAATATAAGTATGCATGTATGTGTATAAGTATCATTGAAATTTATTATTCATTTGGAATTCATAATAATGCCATTATATGTAAGGAATATAACTTCATTCAAATCTCCATCACAATTTGTTTTTTTTAGTGAAGCATGCATTCAATTTACCACGCCAATACTAGCTTTGAAAACCGCTATGGATTGTGACTTATTCACATATACCTACGCTACAAAAAGTCAAACGAAATCAAATTGCTTGATTTTGGTAGCCATCTTAATTCCTGTTGACATAACATTACACTTCAGGCCATGTTTACCGTTGTTAGTGGCAACCGGGCCATTGTCATTTGCAAAGTAATATTGACCGATGACACCGCTATCCCAAAATTCCCATCAAATAGTGACTTTATCGGAATGCATTATTCTACAATTTTGTTTATTCACATACTCAATCACCTAGAAATGGGCCACAACGATGAAAATTAAATTCAGTTTGCCATTTGCTCTAGAGACCATGTAGCAATAACAAGTCTTTGCCTATGGTTGTCTATGAAGTCGCCGTAGTTCAAATCCCAGGTCAGACATCAAAACGGAAATATGCAAATATTTCTTCGGCGACTTCCTCTCAGCAGTTTTCCTACAAAAACTCTGAAAGCAAATAAAATTGCCATGAAAAGTTTCTCAAAAATCTATTGTTCGGAGTCACACAACATAATAAATGTTGAGAAGCTAGGTCGTAAACCTTACTGAAGGGTTGTAATGGCCAATTATGTTATGCTATCTACGATGGTAGCAAAACAAACTAAATAAATGACAACTTATTTGACAAAGAGCTGACCATTATGAACTGTGAATGTTCGAAAGTCTCCATTGGCAGACCCTATATAATCTGACATTGTTTACTCAACGTTAAATGCTTAATTTAAATTAAATAAAGATGTTGAATTTTTTTTTTTTTTGGGCTTCTACAGGAGCTTCTTTTTTTCAGTCTTAAAGCCATTGACTTGAGATTACATTTCGAAACAAACGAACCTGGTTGGGAACAACCAGGCCCTGTGTACGACAGAGTTCTTATATCAAGATTAATTCTGAAGAGCGGCGTTGTGGGATCGTGTAATGGGAAAAAGAAAACTGGAAGTCGGTGGCATGAATCGAGTGGGCCATCTATCAGTTTAAATATGAACCGTCGGTTATTTAATCTGGGCACATTACTTATGTTCATTCTATTCTTTCACAAATTTCAGTAAATTACCTCCACTGAACGTAATCGATTTACGCTTGAGATTAATTGAGAACCTTGAGATTAATTGGAAATTTATTTCCAAAACAAAGACAATTGGACGGAAATTGAATAAATTGGAAAAAAACACAGCTTTTCCGATGAAGGACATTTTCATCTTGTTGGATACGTTAACAAGCAAAAATTGTAGTATTTGCGTCTTAGAAAACCCACACGTGGTATTACAGAAGCTAATGCACCCATTACGAGTGAGCGTTTAGTGCAGCTTGTGGAGCGTATGCATCATTGGTCCATGTTTCTTTGGAAATGAGGATGGCGCAACCATTACGCCTATAGCACGATGATAACCAATTTTTTATGGCCGCTCTTCTTGATATTGTTGTGTGAACGATGTCTGGTTTCAACTTGTCACACATTTTATGCCACAATCGATTTATTGCATCAAACGCTTGAAGGCCTTTCTGTAGGGCGCCGTTAAAGAAAAATGTTATGCCGACAAGCCAGAGACAATTGAGCATTTGAAAACCAACATTAGTGATGCCATTGCCGGGATACGAGTTCAAATTCAAGAATATTTCTGAGATAATCTGACGGAAATAGAAGCAAATTATCTGGCAATTGTAAGGGACAATATACTGAAGTCTACCGTTTAACGCCATTCGTGTATAAAAATCCCTGTTGTTATTGCAAGCCTTTAAATCTTTTAACACAATCCACTAAGGTATTGATGCTTATTTCGTCAGACATCGTTACAAGACTAGTGTATGACGGAGACTAGTCTGCAGGGAACGAACATACCTGAAGACTGATGGTAGAACCTGAAACAAAGATAACCAGGAAACAAGCTGAAAAACATCACATTAGTCTGAAGCTCATATTATGAACATAAGTGGCGTGAGAAGATACTAGTTTGTAATCCTAACTAAGGGCTGTAATGACCAATTAAGTAAGTGTGTACATAGTATTTACCGGCAATATATGTCCATATAATCTTTGTTTTCTCTATAAACAATTTTTTTGCCATACAGTAAAAACGTTAGTACGTATCAATAATTCTTTTCCTACGAGTACTATTCTTTCCTGTATGCAAATTGACTTCTTTTTTTTTTTTTTTGAGTTTTGGTAGCAAATAAGTTACAAAATTTAGAAACAATTTTTCGTTTTGATTTGATTTTATTTTTTTTTTTTTTTGTTTATTTTTGATAGTGCCGGACATTATTTTTCTTTCTTATTTACTGTATACCATGGACACATTGATGCAATTCATGAACGAAAAAAAAGCATTTTACTTTTAAAAGCGGCATTTAAAAGCATTTACATTGGTTTCAACAAAATAATACGAAATAAATCTAAAAAGAGTCACCGGAAATAAGGTTTGAAAAAGTATTGAAAAAAAAATATTTTCAATAAAATTTTTTCTCTTTTTTTGTAAAGATTTTCCAAAAGTATGAATAAGTCTTGAAACAAAATATAGAAAAGCTTTTAGGAAATGGAATTTAAGATGATACATATTGAAGTAATTTTAATGGATTTATTTTGATATGCTACGATATTTAAAATGGTATTCCTTAACATAACTTAGATGGAAACAAAAGCAAAAAATTCAATAAAAATATTATGATTAAATTAGAAAGGAAATATTTCTCTCTCTTTCTACACAAAAAAAAATTTCTGGAAAAAGAATTTTTAATGAAATTTTATTGCTTTTTGTTGGAAAAAAAAAATTTTTTAATTAAATTTATAAAATCCCATAAAAAATAAAGAAAATGGACAACAATTTTCAGATAATAAAAGAATGAATGAATGTCAATTAAGTCAATTTAAATTTAATAAACACAATATGTATTAATTTATTAATCAATTATACAACAACAACAAATTCCACTACAAACGATGGCGATGGCGATGGCGATGACAACAACACACGCATTACAGACGTTGCTGCTGGCTTTAGAAAAACCAAACAAACAGAGTTAAATACTTGTTAGAATTGTTGTTGTTGTTAGAATTGTTCGAAAATGAAAAAACAATTTTATAGAAACACAAAAAACGACAAGGAATATACCAATTATGCCAAATAGTGGTGATGTTTTATCATTTAAATAGTTTCCTCTGAATGTACGTTAAACGTAAGGGTCACTCTTATTGTGAACGACTATATGTACGCTGCACCTATGAACACATTTTGAATGTACTCAATAGAATATGTACAATGTTAACAATGATATGCAACGAAGTTTTTAGAAAATGCTGGAATAATATAACACCACAGTGGTTTTATGGTGGAATATCATCAGAATGAATATCACAAAGTTGCCGTAGTCTAGTAGGTAGTGTGTTGGCTTATTAGATGAAAGGCCAGTGTTCGAATCCCCGTCTAATAAGCCAACACACTAGCTACTAGATAACAGCGACTACAAAATACCAACGGAATTACAAGACGAACGACCAAACTAGAAAACCAAATGAAATATAGAAATAAAAGTAGTAACAACAAATCGAGAGCAAGTTCTAGAAGTTGCCACACTGATAATATATTAAATATGAGCAGAGCGGAGGGATGTTGTCAGGCAATTGTAGTCAAAATGTTAACGTAAAACTGCTCCTTCTCTGAATGTAGTGAATTCAGATAAAATTTTCTTTAAAATAATGAGATATTAAGCCAGTCCATCTACTGTGGTTTATTATTACTTTAACTTACATACTAATATGTATATTTTTATTCATACATTATATTCCTATGTTTGCTTCATTCATATTTTTCTTCTTCTTCTTTCTCTCTGATAATATTACGTTCTATTAATTTAGTAGCTCTTAGAGGATCCACACTCGTTTGTTTCTTCAGGTTTTTTTTTTTTTTTTTTTGTAAAACATTACCAAAGTTGCCGTAGTCTAGTAGGTAGTGTGTTGGCTTATTAGATGAAAGGCCAGTGTTCGAATCCCGTCTAATAAGCCAACACACTAGCTACTAGATAACAGCGACTACAAAATACCAACGGAATTACAAGCGAACGACCAAACTAGAAAACCAAATGAAATATAAATTAAAAGTAGTAACAACAAATCGAGAGCAAGTCTTAGAAGTTGCCACACTGATAATATATAAATATGAGCAGAGCGGAGGGATGTTGTCAGGCAATTGTAGTCAAAAGTTAACGTAAAACTGCTCTTTCTGAATGTAGTGAATTCAGATAAAATTTTCTTTAAAATATGAGATATTAAGCCAGTCCATCTACTGTGCGGTTATTATTACTTTAACTTACATACTAATATTGTATATTTTTATTCATACATTTATTCCTATGTTTGCTTCATTCATATTTTTCTTCTCTCTTTCTCTCTGATAATATTACGTTCAATTTAGTGCTCTTAGAGGATCCACACTCGTTGTTTCTTCAGGTTTTGTAAAACATTATTGGGCTTTGCTAGCGTTGTTGCTATGGATGCTTTTGTTGCTGATATTCTACTTGTGTTGTATGTTGTTAAGTTTTTCTTTTAAGTACCTTTATACACTCTCTGTTAGTTGTTACAATTTTAGTCTGTTTTGTTGCTATTGTTTAAGCTGATGTTGTTGTTTAGTATAGTTGAAGTAGCAGTATTAGTATTAGTGGTGGTAGTAGTATCAGTGGTTGTGTTTGTGTGCTCTTACACATTTTAAAAACCAATTTGCAAAAGTGTTAGCCATGTTGTTGCATGTACTCGGTACTGTATGTGTATTGTATAGGTACGAGGGCAATTTCAAAAATTACAGGCCAATGGGATAGGTGTTAGTTAAAATTGTATTGGCGACGCACATCTCTGTATGTTGCTCAACTTTTAGAGCAGTTTTCAGATTCAGATTTGTTCTGTTTTGATCCATACGTTGCAATTGGTCTGCGCATAAACGTACACATGCAGTGCATAATTTTCGGATTGCATTTCCAGGATTGCCATGCAAGCCTTCTGTCATTATGACATGCCTTTCCCTTTCTGAGATGCTCTCTACATAAGCCCTCAATGCCAACTTACTGACCAGTGATCTTCTCAACTATTTTTTCTACATTATCTCACCATTCCTTCACTTTCCTTTGGTACACTTGCCATGTTTATATCCCGGATTAATATCATGCCCTCTTAATGTCTCCGTGAGGAATATTATTGAAAAACTCCCTTGCTTTAGCGGGTAAAAAAGAAAAGAATATTTGTCCCAAAATTCCTGTGTTTTCTTTGTCATGATGGCCAATAATTGCTAGGCCCTCGTCTTGCATAGGTATTGTGTGTGTTAAAAATTTACACAATTCTGTTACAATCACATACAATATGTACGGTATTGTATGTGTTGCTGTTGTTATTGTTGGTTATTACAAAATGTATGCATATATGTATGTATGTATACAAATGTACATATGAATACACTTATAAATACCACTTATAAAATAAAACTGTGCATGTGTGTGTGTAGTTGCATACAAGTGTGTGTTGTAGTAGCTTAAGTTCTATCAGCTCTCAACATTGTTGCAATTGCGTTAGGAATCTTGTTCAACTAAAAACCGTAGAAAAAAAAACTAGAAAAACAGCATAACATGCGGTTGTTTAAACAATTGTTTCGTTTTTATTTCATCTTGGCTTGCTTGTAAATTGAGACTCCTTGTTGTACAAGTGGCCAATCGTTAAAATTCTATTAAAGTTAACTCGTTTATTTTATTATCGGTCAATAGCATTAAAAATATGCATTACAAACGGATTGAAAATTATTTTTTTATTTTCAAAATAATAATCGTTTAGAATATGACTTTCAAAGTAATAACGAATGCTAACATCAAAAGAACTTCAATGGGAAATGAATCATGTCTCTTTTATTCTTCACTATCAACCGTTTGTGACTTTATTCTGAAATTTAAATCATTGACAATTTTTCTCCGGTTAACTCACTCAATCATGTGCGATTTTCGAATCGCAATTAATTCTTCCTTTTGTTGTCTGATTAATCGATAGTTATAGGAATAAAGTAATCGAAATTAATTGATATTTTACCATAAGCGGTTAAAAACTATTTTTTTGAAAATGTTGCATCTGATGATTCAATTTGTAATGGCAAACGTATATCAATGGTGACTCCTAATTTTACTATGAATCTCCATGGAATTCATAGATAATAGGCAGCGCTACCGACAAAAAAAAATTTCATATCCACGAAATTTTCCACTGTTCCATCAAAAATTTCATTCATAATTGGCCATTACAACCCTTCAGCCAGGATGACGGTCTAACTTCTCACATCACTTATGTTGTGTGGGTTAATTTTATAAATGAGTGGCGTGGCCTACAGTTTAAAGTCGACTCCGAACTACAGATTTTTGGGAATCTTTTAGTGGCAATTTTTTATTTCCTCTCAGAGTTTTTGCCAGAAATCTGCTGAGAGGAAGTCGCCGCAAAAATATTTTTTCAACCAGTAATTTGAACCGTGGCCTTTTGTCTAAAGCCAACACACTACCTACGAGACTACAGTGACTTCACCGTATAACCACTCATTAAAATGATGCAGTTCCAGTGGCAAAAGAAATTCGAACACGAACACTTGAAATTTTAAAAAAAATTTTTTTTGCTAGTACTAGCGAGTACATCCGAATAGAACAAACCAAAATTTCTTGCATGTTTGTTTCATAAAACATTTATACTGTAATTTAATTTACGAAGAGTTTCCAGAACACTTATTATATTTGGATGCTAATACAATTCTATCTCGAAACAAATCTTCATTAAAAATATAATTTCTTGACAGATTTGGTGATGGAATAATGAACAAAGCAAAGGCTGATACTTGAATACAGACCCTCACGCAATATTAATGTGTCATACTCCCGGTAAAATGCTTAATAATACTACTAATAAACTGTATTTCTAATAAAAAAATTTAAGGGAAAATATTTATAATATGCAACATGCAACAAGTATAATACATACATATACATAGGTACGTAGAAATTTTTCAATATTTTCAAAGAAAAAAATCAATCATTTCAACGCATTCGTTGTTTTGTAAATTGCTTGGTTGATATTCTACTTATAAAATGGCAAATATAGGACAACTTAAATTGTGTACAAGAGATGTATGATATGAAAATACAAAACCGAAATCTTTCCACAAATGCTCTGAGAGTTAAAAAGTCTGCTATTCGGATTGACGATTAAACTGTAGGTCCTACCATCTGTTCATAAAAATTAGCACACACAACATGGGTGGTGTGATATACTAGGTGGTAAATAAATGTAAGCATTGTTGTTTACATTTATTCATGCTTTCTTGTTAGTTGTTTGTGTATCTTATTTACATTCATTCTGGCAGCGTTGTTGTTGCTTGTTTTTTACTTGTATATCCCTCTTTCGTTATACTGATGTGGTTGCTATATTTTTTGTTTATTTGTTAATCAAGTAAACAAGTCCATTGTCTTATTTTTGTAGCTTTTGTTTAACATTTTAATGTTAATAGATGGTACACCATTTCCATTTTCGTAACAATATTATAAGGTATAAAATAGTTAATTTAGGATCATCAGTATTTGAATACTTAACTTCTTCTTAAATTTATTATTCAATTAAAATCAAAAAAAAAAAAACGGCAGACAATACTTTCTTATTTAAATGACATTTTGATTGATTTTTTTTCCTACAATGAAAGGTTTTTTTATTACATTTAATCAATTTGGCACATTTATTTATACAAATTGACTTGTATTTGCTACTGATTAAAACACTGAGAAAAAAAAAACAGAAAACAATTGGCAAATTATTGTGGCCCTTTTTTATTTTCCCCTTTTTTTTTTATAAATAGTGCATCAAAATTCTTCAATCAAATACGGATGCTTATTGTATTTTTTTCCACTGTTTTTAATTTAAAGAACTTTAATAAAAATTAGAGAAAAGCATTTTTTTACCCTACAACTAAACCATAAGATATACACGCACCATGATTTAAAGAATCTATATTTGGATGTGACATAAATTAATGCAAATAAATTTGTTTGCCGTTTTCTATTGAAATCTTACGAAAACCCACAGACAAGATGTGAATGAATTAAATACGAGCATACTCATAGAAGCAAATTGTAGTCAAAGACCTGTGATCCTGCTTAAAAGTCTCAAAATAATTGTATTGGCGACCAACAAGATTATTTGGAGACGTTATAGGAATTGAAGTTAAATTAAAAACTATGAGCTTGAGAAAAATCGTTTAAGTCTGATTTGAAGAAGAAAATCTTGGCAAACAGGAAAAATATAAATTGACGCATCAGAAAAGCTTTCCACTTGACTATAATATTTTGACGTACCAATCGTATAGCCATTTGGTTCTCTGAAAAGCTTTATTAGTGCTTGGATAATCAAGTAACATATGTTCCACAGCTATAAAGTTATGAAATAGGGATGGAGTGGTATATACATAAAGAGAAACATGTACCTGATAAGAGCCGATAATACTTAAGGCTTGCCAACAAACACAGACGTTGTAATATTGTAAGATTTTTTGCCTGTACCTGTGATATATTAAGGATAATTAAAACGGGGAGTCTTCCAACAGGGACTTTCGAACTTGGATAGTAGATAAAGGGCTTCTTCCTGTTTAAGTTATATCTGCAGTCTGCTTTGCAAGTCACTATAAACAATCATAGACAACGACTTCTGTTGGCTGAAAGGGCTCTGAAGCGATTGTCAACTGAGTCTGATTTTCATTGGAAAATCATGAATTAATAGGTGAACAAACAAAATTTTTGAATTTGAAACGATACCAATCCATCTAAGATCCAAAAACCTTCCAATGAATATCGTAAAGGCCATTGCTTGCCAGCTCGCAGCTGGCCAGGCCATCAGTGTCACTGAGCAAGCACTATCGTTTGCATCTTTTAATCTGAATTGAATAATCTGAATCGCAGTAGTCTAGTAGGTAATGTTTTGGCTTATTAATCGTGAGGCCATGGTTCACAGCCCAAGGCACACATCTCCAACAAAACGAAATACGAGGAAAAAAATTTCTAGGCGTATGCCTTCCTGCAGATTTCTGGCAAAAATTCTGAGAGTAAATGAGATTGCCCTGTGGAAAAATTCTCAAAAAAATTGTCGTTTGGAGTCGAATTTAAACTTTAGGTCACACAACATAAGTGATATGAGAAGCTAGCAGAAGTAATTCTGACTGCAAAATGACCAATTATGTATGTGTGTATTTATTAATTTATTTTATTGGCAACCTTGTCATACTAGAACTTCCTATAGTAGACCAATTGCCAATTGAGTACTGAAAAACAAGCAAGGCTATGGAGCTAATAGAATCTGAGATGCATTATGACAGCAGTATGCTCCTTAGGAATATTTGAGAAACATGTACGAGTATGTATGCATTGTTTAAAATTGCTTAACAAATAAAATATGTCCTAGTAAAACTGTTAAATGAAAGAAATTTAAACGAAGTCTCGGATCTGAAGGCATTGCTGAAGAAAGCTTCAAAATGTTATTAAATTTGTGTTAAATTTTCATGGTAAAATAAAAGAAAATTTTTTTTTGCTCATGGTATATAAAATATATTTTTATATACAATTTGTATATACATATGTATGTAGATATCAAAATATATTATGCGTATATGATACATATTGTAGACGTATTTATGTCTGCTTAAATTTTTTCTATAATTTTATTGTCTATAATTATATGTATGTGTGTATGTATGTATATACATGTAAATATATATTTACAATTTACTTTTGACATTAGACATTGTCGGCTTTTTATTGCTACTTGTAAAGCAATATAGACTAATTGAACATTTGTGACATATTTATTACATTTCAATTCATATGGACACATAACATACATGCATATACTCGTATACTGATACAATTCTACACTTTTTTTTTATTGATTGACTAATTTTGTATTTTATTATTTAACTTAATTTTTTTAATGCATACGGACATACAGACATATGTACATATGATGTATAGTCAAAGAAAAAAGTGTTCATACACCGCTGTATATTGACTTAACAGCGCTATTATTATTTTTAATTTAATAAATATTACGGCGTACGTAAACTTTTTGCTTTCACTGTATATTGCGTCAGTGTGCTCAATTATATACAATCAATTTACAATTAATTAATTGAATTTATCATTTGATCTTTTGATTTTTTCACAGAATACATGAACGTATACATACATACATATGCATATGTATTCACGTATATGTGTACAGCTTTTCAGAAACAGAACATCTCGAAAAAAATAGCTTTAAAAACTTGATAGCAATAACGTACATTTTTAATAAAACTTTTGAAGAAAAATATTAA
>QOCX01000090.1:134194-148642 GCA_005959815.1 Sarcophaga bullata
TGTATATATCTGTGTATGTATGTATGTATGTATGTATGTATCTATTCGAAAAATGTGTAATTTAAGCAATTTATTGATATCAAATGTTAATAAGAAATAAAATTTATTTCATAAGCTTTTAAGAATTTAAATTTCTTATTTTTATTAAACATCTCATGTTATTGCTTTATGTTGGCTTTAATGTCATTCCCTATATTATTACCGGCTTAACACTCGACTATGGGTTGACATTAATTTGGCAAACAATTAAAAATAAGAACAAGCGGATATATGATACGCGTAAATAACATGCATGCAACCATCGAACTTTTGTACGTAGATTTTGTTTAAATACGAGTATAGCTAGAAGGCAAAATATACATACATACATACATACATACATACACACAGAATTACAATGATAAATTGCAAATATTTTTGTAAACAAAACAAATGAAAACAACAATAATAATAACATATATTATGCAAGGAGAATATCACATGTTCTAATGTACAGTGTGTCACAGAAAGAGTGCACTTCCATACGAAAGGACAGTGCCTTACGAAAGGAAATCTTATTACAAAGTTATGGAAAGCTATGCTGACACTGTTCGCTTAGTTCGAGAAAGAATATCTAATGCATAAACTACTCATAGAATCTTCAAAAAATTTTTAGAAACTGCATTCCTATGCACCAATATATTGGTCGAACTTATGAAAATATTGCCGCTGTAAACAAGTGTCACTAACAACTCAAGTGCAACGGCTTCTAATTTCACTTAGTGCTACGCAGCGAATTTCGGCAAAAGACCTCTACTTTCATGCAGCAACGCTTTCACCAAATCGTTTAAAGGATAATGAAGCAAAGTAATGTCAGTGCCAATTTCTTAAAAACGTTATCGTCTCCGTTGAAGTGCATTTTCAACTGCATGGCTTAGGTTAGCTTATGCTAGTTGAAAGTGCGCTGCAGCACTGTATATCCAGTTTGACATACTCACCTAGAGAACTATTCGTCCATTGTAAAAAGAAGAAGGAGGATTAAATGGTTTAGTGAATACGTAAATTTCTCATGCAAACTACTAGAAACAAATGTAGCCACAAAGAGAAAC
Organism: Sarcophaga bullata; assembly: GCA_005959815.1. NCBI lineage: Eukaryota > Metazoa > Arthropoda > Insecta > Diptera > Sarcophagidae > Sarcophaga > Sarcophaga bullata. The sequence goes on from QOCX01000090.1 coordinate 135,283, forward strand.
TGTCTGTTGAGAATTTTGGTCAGGCGGTGTGATTAGAGCTCTCTTTTTCAAGATGAGGCCGCGATTGTGTACACATAGTAAACGTGTTCTTATGGCCCCAACTGAATGGTATATGGTTTCAGCCAGACAGCACCACCTGCTACCGCATACGTGGTCCAATAGTTTCATTGCAGCATTTACAGAACCATTTATGGCTTGAAATTCTGTTATTAACTGGCCACCAATATCATATGATTTTGATCCTTCGAGTTTTCTAAAATCAGAAACAATTCATAGTCATCGGTGAGATACAGCCTCACCGCTATTAAAGATTTCATTAAAAGAATAAAAAACTATCATCAGAGACTTGATGACCATTTGGCGGATAAATTACTCCATAATAATTCGAAACGTGTCTTCTTTATTTTAAATTGAAAATATGCATTCCTACTGAAACACCCTTTATAATATACAGTATGTACATGCAAACATACATAATGTTTATGTATGTCTATTAGGGCATCACAAATTTGATAGTGGAAGAAAAGTTTGTTGCTGTAATAGGTTAACATTATTCAAATGTTCTCCCAACTCTACTAATTCCATTAAATAAATATGAGTGTGGACGAAAAATTGTTGATTAAGGGAAAAACAGACAAACGTTAGAAATTTTTTCTTTTTCTTGCGATATTCTTTAAATTATAAAAAGGCCTTACTATCGATGTCATTTAAGACAGCTGGTCAGAGCGTGAAGGCAGTCGGCGCAAGCAGTCTTACAATACTTATTGCTTTACTTTACGAAATTTACTCCACACTCAACCTAATTTTGAAGAAGAGGTCTGAGCTGGCATTGGTTGAATCAATGAACTGAATTTCTGCCGCTGCAGTGTAGCAGGAAGTAGTCAAGGTTATTTAGCAAGTAAGCTATTGGATGATGGGATATTTCCTGAAAATCTTCCAATTTTCTCGAACAGACAGGCTGCAATCTAGTCGCGTGAATGTCATTGCTTTTTCAAGGATATTTTTAAGATCGTTTTAAGCCCTAGAATATAGACATATCAACAGAAAATGCTTTGCTGCCCAGGCTTTTTTATTTATTTTCAACAGAGTTGTATTGCTAAGTTTTGCTAGAGTGCTATGGATTAGATTTTTCCATTCCTGAATTGCTCTATTGAGATTCTGCCCTATCGGCAGACTTGCCGATATTCTTGAGAGAAAGCAAATGTTTCTATTTAAGGGTTCTCAAGTCTCTGACCTATTGAAAGTCTGGCCGATATGTTTGATATTCCGCCCTCTGTCCTCTATAGAAGGCGGAGGTTCGTGTAAGGTTCCAACGTATTTTATTGAATTCCTTTTACATTTTTTAACAAATATTTACAAGCCTGAGATTAAAAAAGAGATTTCTACCCTCTTCTAACATTTATTTACAACCCTAATAATCAACGAAATTGCTCTCTCTACGTACAGATTTTTTTTCATTTTTTTTTCAGAATATTTCTTTCCTTTTGTTTTCGCTTTTTAACAAAAGCATTCAATTTAAAGAATAATCACAATCGTTTCATTTGTTGTTTTTTTTTTCTTTTCTTTCTTTACTTTCTTTTTGTTTCAACATGAACTTTTTTATAAAGTCAATCTATAAAATTAACATGAAAACATATAACGTTGTTGCAGTTGTTGGTAAAAGAGAAATAGAAAAAGAAATAAAAAAATTATCGACGGCTTAGAGCGACAAAGGGATACTTTACGATGCATTCGATTTATTGATTATTGGGAGATTATGGGCTGGAGGAAGTTTTCAGAGATCAGCAATGAGTATTCAAAAAGTAGTGAGTAGAATCGTATCATACTCATAATTTTTGATACATACATACACATTCATACTTAGTTTAATATCATGGAGCCTCTGCTCATATTCAAAGTTTGAAGTACTCATCATACTCATACTTAAAACTACTCACAGTGTTGTTGATTTCGACTTTCCATAACTCAACGTAAACAAGAATCACAATGTAAATATTGTGACAAACTGTTGGCTCTGTTTGCTGCTCTGTGTTTTCTGCTTATGTGTCTCCTTTTCTTTTGTTGTAAATGCAACAATAACTGTGAGACTGTAAATTTTAATGAACGACTCGTGTCACACGAATGAATTTTCTAAATTTATGAATCCGTATGAGTAGGCTTATGAATCAAACATATTTCGAATGGTATGTACTCATACTCATTGTACTCAACCTTATAAATCAATGTTGTAGTGAATACGAATGAATCAGAGTGCATAGTTAAATTTCAATATTGATGACACACTCATACTCAAAATTTCATGAGTGCTTATGAGTAGCGAAAAAACGATTTATTGCTGATCTCTGCTGGAAAGCTGCCTATTAGAAATCAAGTTTTGTTTTTTTTTTCTTTGCATAAACTTAATAAATAAAGTATCTGCTACCGATCGAATTCTAAATGAATTCAATCTAACATGCATCATTACAAATAAAATGCGCACCATGGCTTAAGAAGATAGGGTAGGGTATAAAAATTACAAATAAAAAATACATTCAAAATTTTTATTGTTGTCATGTTTAACGTGTAATAACAGGCTTGAGGCTGTATTTGAATATTTGTTCATACGTGATGTTAAAAAAAAAATTCAAGAAAAAAAGAAACATAAGAAATGATAATGAAAACTCCTTGTTGCTAGAATATTTAAAAGTTTCTATTGAAATATCTTGTCAAAGCTCACGACAACATATATGTACATATATTTATTGGTTTTTGATTTAAAAGATAATTACGTATGATTCAAGATTTAAAAAAAAAAAATATTAAATTCCAGGCAATATCATATCTCGGCAATGGCCTTCAGATGCTCAATTGGGTCTGGTTTATCGATATAATACTTTTCTTTAACGGCGCTCCACTCAAAATAGTTCAACGGTGTCATATCGCTGCTTCATGGCGGCCAATTGACATCAACATTTCGGCCAATCAAACATCTAGCAAACGTTTGACGCAGTTTGACGATTGTGGCATGAGATGTGTGGTAAATTGCACCATTCTGTTGAAACTAAGTTTCGTTCACACAATATCATGAAAAGCGGGCATCAAAAAATCGATTATCATGGTGTGATAGATGTCTCCATTGGCAGTAATGGTTCCACCGTCCTTATTTTCAAAGAAATATTGGCCAATGATACCTTCGTCCCACAAGCAGCAGCAAACAGTCACTCGTAACAATGTTGTCATTGTCATCGAAGGCTGTAGGTTAAGAAACGTACATAGAAATAAACAGCATAAGAGATGAATGTGAAGCTGCTGACTTCAAATAGCAAACCTTCGTGGTATAGTGTTACCAAAGCAAGCACAAACATCCTTGGATAGTTTGCGGTAAAAATAATGCTTTGGTAAGACCAAATGTGGGTTTAATGAGCCCCAAACACTGCAATTTTACAAGATGAAAATGAGTTTCATCCGAAAAGATGATTTTTTCTTTTTAATTTCCGACCAATTGCCTATGTTTAGGAAAAAATTTCTAAAAAATCCCAACGTTGCTCAAGTGTAAATCGATTCATTACGTTCAGTGGAGATAAGATACTGGATTTTGTGACAGAATAGAATGACAAATGTGTTTTCGAATTCAAAATAATCGATGGTTGTAATTTAAACCGATAGATGGCCCACCCGATAGTTTATTTTTTTCCTCTTCAAAAAGTTTACGTGTTTTTTTTTCGTCACAAGAATTGTGTAAAACAAAGCTCTCATTTCTGATTGTGATACTCGTACAGGCAGTTTTTCAATCGAATTTTTTATAACGTGCGTCGTGTTGTGCTATCCTTGTCGGCATACTGGGCATTGTTAAGTGCAGTTGTGTACATTTCTCGCCTTTGGCAACCTGCCCTTTCATTTCCTACCAAAGAAGTAATTTCTAACGGCCATATCTACGGGCATTGCTATATCATATGCAAATGACGGGATATGAAAACCTCCTATAGAAGATGTAGAACCACTAAGAGATCATAACAGATAACCGACTTCAATGACTTTCTCCCATTTAGAAACACTCTTGAAATTAGAATTCCTTCACGTAAAAGAACATGCAAGCCAATTAATTCGTTCACAATATCCAATATGGTATTAGGTGTGTGGCGCGCAGTGCTGTCGTAGTGAGAGCTATTCAATTAGGACCAAAGTAAAGTTGGTAATCATCTTCCTATAGTGCTTACCATTGACAGTAATGGCCTGGCCTATATCGCCCCCAAAACGCAAACCAAACAGTAGCTTTCAGCCCATCGCTGAAGAAGATGGATTTTTCGCTGACAATCAGGGCCAGACAGAATGTATATTTTGATGAAAGAATTTTATTTTTTGCACATTTGCTTGAGTACTACCAAGTGATGGTGATTTGATGCAATAGACTGTATAAATAACTATTGGTTAACCCTTTACATGGGCCAATCTTGGTTTTAAATTCACATTCCTTAGCAAAAAAATTTTCGTGAGTAAAGTTTGTTTAATTTCGCTTGTCAGATTTGTGTTAAAACAGTTTCAAATCCAAGACAAATATAACTAGAGGTGGATGGATGTCAAGAGCTGTGTTTTTATGAGGTTAGAAATATCAGCACAAACACAATATAGTCGTCGTCTATCGTTTATGGCAATGTGAAGCATAAATACTCACACTTCAATTGCTCATTTCAATTTCATGATTTTATGGTCTGGCAGAGGGAACTGCTACATTTTCTTTTGCTGACGCTAATACTTCAACTACTTCTATTGAGTGACATATTTAAAAAAAAAAATATTGACAATGTACACCTTCATGCTGGTATAACTTCATGTCTATATGCTTGAGGTAAATGACAGAAAACATAAAAAAAATTATCCTTCTTTTATGTTTTTCTTCTTTTTTTTTTTTGTTGCTACCTTTTAAAATCGTGAATGGATGGATATTTTTAATATATACGTGCATATGAGTGTAACGGTATGTTTATGCAACACTTTGATTGTATGCATGCCTGCCGTAATAACACACATGCTCTGCTCTGTGTATGCTATCTACCATATTCATTTGCAGTGACTTTAAATATTTATTCGTTAGTTTTTTTTCCGTTTTTCCTTTTTCGTTTTCTTTTTTATTTTTATTCCTGTGTATACTTTTCCGCCAACTTTACTTAGTATAATTTTACCATCATCTCCGTTGTAATTTTCCGTTTCGTGCTTTTTATAATGCATGGAACTGTGGATATGACTTCTTGTTTGAATTTCAAATAAATTTCATCACATTCATCTCCTTATACTTTTTGATGGCAGCTATACCATCAGCATCATCATCATCATCATCATCATCATCATCATCATCATCATCAGCACCAATGTTGTCATTGTCATCAGAGGCTGTAGGTTGAGAAACGTGCATAGAAATAAAAAGAAAAAAAAACAGCAAAAGAGATAAAGGTAAAGCTGCTGACTTCAAATAGCAAATCTTCGTGGTATAGTGTTACCACAGCAAGCACAAACATCCTTGGATAGTTTTGCGGTAAAAATAATGCTTTGGGAACTGAAAATAGTTTGTGACACAGAAGACCTATTTAGCAAAACTTCTTAAATGAATTGAAATGGATTTCAAATCATTACGTATTGTTTTTTTTTTCTTAGCGCTATTAACAGTTGCAACACCTTTGGGAATAACGATTAATGTTTAGAATTTTGAAATTTTTATTTTAAACGAAGTACTTTTCTATTCTAAACTCTCAATTGTTTAACGTCCATATAACCAAGACTTCTTAAATGAAATGCAAATTTTCAATATAATAGGAAATAGCTACGAGATAAGTTGATAAACTATCATTCGTATTTGCCTACACTTCACAGTATCGTTTGTAGATCGAATGCACATCGAGAGCATTTTTCTGTAAGCAAACAAATGAACGAATACTATCCTCCCTTAGACTGTGCATACAGCCAAGTTTGCTTCAAGCTTAGAGTAATCCCTGGCGAATTAATATTGAAATAATTTGAATGAGAAAGTAATTCGTAGACAAATTTATAGATCCTTTCTAAGAAATCTGTACATACATATGCATGAGCAGTGTTACATTGTTTTGGTGCATTTAAGCATTTAAAACATGTTTGCAAATAGAAATCTCTGAGCTATGTTACTGTGACTACGGCTTTTACAATCTTCTTCAATCTCAGATCTTCCTCAATAAGATTGAACATATTTTTAACCAGTTAAACTCCGAAACGTTGCTGCTAGAATTGCTTTGAGGCTTAAGTTCGCAAATATGTTTCGGCCATGTACGGTGGAACGGCTTCAATAGCACATTAAGTAGAATCGAATTATTCAGGTTTTAGATGTGAATACACGTAGACTGTTTTCAGGCGAACATACAAGACTCGTATGATTGAAACTGGTAGCTTGCCTCCTTCGAACTTGATCATATGTGTGAAAAGTCAGGCGACTAATCTCATCAAATAAAGGGTGTCAAGATTCTCTACAACGTATACGTCGCCACAACAACCGCATCTACTGGGTTCTGGTTCTGGGCTAATGTGACACAGACAAATTGCCACGGAAGGTATCAAAGATGTCTAGTGAGTAGACGAGGAGAGGGAATACCCTACAGGAACACTTTTCCAAATTGACAAAAGGCAGCATAGAATTCAATAAACCGTGGGTAGTCCTATATATCTGGTCGTCGAATTTCAAAACCACTGCTTCGAGCAATGCAGAGAGCAGAAAAACCAAGGAACTACTTGAGTTCGACAAGAGAAATGGTTCACACTATAACAGGAATTCTAACATAACACTGACAAGCTCAGTCTGTCCCACCAGAATTACAGCAGAAGCTGTGATGATTTATAGGAAACGAAATCAGTGCACTTTGGAATATATGTCATCGGTTTTTGGGTGAAAGAACCTTGGAAAAGTCGCCTTAGTCAAGTAGGTAGTGTGTTGGCTTATTAGACGAAAGGCCACGGTTCAAATCCCCGGTCAGACATCAAACATGAAATATGAAAAAATATTTCCTCGGCGACTTCCTCTCAGCAGATTTCTGCTAAAAATTCTGAGAGAAAATAGAAAATTGCCATGAAAAAGTTTCTCAAAACTCTATCGTTCGGAGTTAACTTTAAACTGTAGGTCGTGCCACTCACATTAACATAGGCAAGGTAAGTTGTGAGAGAAGCTAGCCCGTAATCCTAACTATAGGGTTGTAATGGCCAATTATGTATGTTATGTTATGAACCTTTGAACATCAGGGCATTCATGCTAAGCTTGGGATATTTCAAACAAACTACTAACGGATCATAGCAAGGCTTACCTAACAATTGAGAACACAATAAATAATAAAGAATATTCTGAACAAATTGGCAACTCATGGCTTTTCAGTACAAAGAAATTTTAAGACTAACAGCTAAAGAACGAAAGTATTTTAATGTACGAAAATCTCTTAAATGTCTATACAATTTAAATTTCCAATTAAATCTAACTTTATACACAATTTTCCAATGAAATTAAAATAAATGAAGAATGATTCCCCTGTAAACATTTGTAGCTTATTTCCATTAAAGTCCAGAGAATAACCGGAAATCTTGTTGGTAAAGTATGTTTTCATTTCTATAAACATTTCTTTGAAATTTATTTAAAACTAAATGAATATGAAACGTCTAAGTATGTTTAGTTATTTACAGCGTATGTTTTAAAGCGTAGATTATAAGTAAATTTACTGCCAGATAAACTAAATTTTAAATATGATTTATATGCGTATATAATGTATTTGTATTACAATTTATACAATTCTAAGAAATTTTTATATTTCTTTTACATTCAAGGAATTATAAGAGAGATTTAGAATATATAGTAACCCAGTGGGCAATTTCAATAATAAAATCATGAGATTGAGACCAGATGCTGATTCCATGACCAGCCTGATACTGAAAGAGCTTGACTGGGTTGCTTTAATGAATCCATCATAAACTATGGATTATAAACATTTCTATATGTAATCATCGTTTTCGTTGTAAGTAGAAAGGACTTCTTGCTTGTAAGGAGTAATTTGTTTACATTTTCATTTAGGATCTCTTCGTAGATGGAATAGTGGCCCATATGTTAAGGGATTATTTATCAAAAGGGCACAAACTTCATTTATAAGCATAAATAATGAACAATAAAAGACTTTTATTGTCCCATAGTCATTGTATAATATTTTATAATAAATTTTAATTTTCTAGAAATTATGACTCAATATTCTGCACTTGAAATCTGTAGCATATACAGTCTACATATATAATAATTTCCATAAAACTTGCCCAGATAGATAGCACACATTAATGTATTTGTAATAATTTTCTTATTTTAAAATTGTGTATTTATTTATAAATATTTTAAATGTTCATTGAGGATGTCAAAGAAATATGAAAACGTTCATAAACAGGATATAAAACTTGCACTTACAATGCACTTGTACAGACAATAGCAATATTTGCATACACAAGATGTGTTTGTGTTTGAGGAAAATGTAAAAAAAAAAACTTTATTTTTCATTTACATACATATATATACAGATTGTATTGTATATAATATACCGAGAAGTATAAAAGTAAATATAGAACACATAACAAGCTGTGATATCACAAGCTGTTGTTTCTTCAAATTAAGAAAAAAAAGGAAGAAAACAAAAGCAGCAACGGCAACCGGAAAAATCAACTCAAGTTTAATTTAAAACTTAACCTTTACATGACTTTTGATAAAAAGAAAATCATTTCTCTCTGTTTCAGTTTATTTCACTTTTAACCATACATTCTCGTACTCGTACTGTATACAAACCGAAACATTCTCCATAAAAAAGTCACAAATTACATTTGTGTGTTGATTTACATCACATGGCAAATTGTACATGACTAAGTGCATGACAAGGACAGCAATATCTTTATATTGGAATGTATAAAGATGGCTAGTGGAACAAACTGTTGACATTGGCTACTAAATAAATGAGTGAAACATACAATGAATGGATAACAATACCAATAAAACCCCAAATACAAACCAACTAACAAATATACAATGCATATCAGTATGTATGTATGCATATCATATGCATTAAAACTTAAATTACATAACATGGGAAACAATACAACACCTCAACTACCTCCTTGTAGTTTTTTTTGTTTTACATTTAAATTAAAATAAATTTTCTTTAAATATACTCGCATAGGTTTGTATATAAAAAAATTAAATTTAATTTAAGATAATATCTCTCCTGTGAATGTCATCTACATACATATATGTGTTTACATATATGTTTACACATGTGTCCGTATATGCAATTCGAATTTAAGTATGTTCTGAGAAGTTTGGTGACAGTTTGTCACGAGTTTTATTAGGCAAGCACTTCTAACAATTACTTTTTAACCCAAAATCAAATTGTAAAAATGAAAATAAGAAAATATTACACAGAGTGTAGCACATATAACAAGAAAATTGCCATAAAATACCATTTCATCCTGTATTTCATTTCCATATACCAGGTATTGCCAAACAGTGTGTCAGAAATATTTTCTGTCTCTCTTCACTGAAAGAAAAAATTGTCGAAGGCCATAAAGGGTTGCACAGATGGTAACAAACGGTAATCCGTAGGTGGATGTTTCGAAAGTGGTTCTTTCTAGTATTGTCATATTGGATCACAACACATTTGCGTATAGTCAAATCTGGTGATTTCAATTAGATTACAGTACAGATCGTGATTAATTATTAGAATAGGAGATCACAGTGAACAATACGACTCGATAAACAGCACAAGTATACTCAGCTTCAGAAATGTTTCAGTTTCTTTCCATTTTACCAGAGGAACTCAAATAGAAATTCAGTTTAATAAACTTTTCTCTGTTAATACAGCTGGCAATCACATATGGCCCATTATATTAACCAGTATTGGGTAAGTTCCTTTCTCATGATAAGCTAGTGGTGGGTTTGAATCTCCCCAAGCTTCGGATGAAACTGGCTAGTGCCCTTAGGGGCACGTTGGCCTCCATGCCTAGATTTTCCAACTTTATGTCACTCAAAAAACGATGACATCTGTTCTGAAGTGTATAGCACTCGCTCATCTTCGTAATTTTTAAAATTTATTCAATAGCCTGCATGGCTTAAACTCTTCCTTTTCTGTAATAGATAGAACAGTTTAATATGAGGGTTATGTTCCGAATTTGTATTAATTTTTCGACGTTGATTCATAGTACAATAGAAATTGTTTCAAAGCCTAAACTGACATGTTTTTTGGGAAAGGAGAGACAATTTTTTCTTCTTACAACTCGATCATGTGCACATGGTGCTCCCCGATTGATTAGTTGGCAGTAGGCAGAACTTCAAATGTCAAGGCCCTGGCTTCGATTTTCGCCAGAGACTCTGGGTGTTAGTGATTGTGTGATTGCTTGTCTGACATCTTATATGGCTACCCCAAGGAAAAAAAAGAAATTAAGTTTGTTAACAAAGAAGAAAAGTGGCAAACTTATATGCATCGGTCTTAAGACAAAGAAATTGCCGCACACAAGATCTTCACTTTATGATCTTTCCTGTATTCCAACACACAATGCACAGCATGAATAGGATCGTATCCTGAGCGTTGGTCTTAGAAAAAGGTGGAGAAAGTGAATGCACTTTGCAAGGAAATTCTGATCATCTTAACATATTTCCTTCATTTTTAGGTAAAGTGTTTTGTATCCACCTAAATTTTCTATCACAAATCTCCGTGTTTATATCTGATGTTCTATGCTTATAATATTGCTGATTTTGCATAGTTAAGTTGATGATAATTTCTGCTTTCTATCCAACAATGAGTTGTATGAGCTCGTCAACGATGTGGACGGTCTGCAGCGTATTAACATCCATGTTGTTCGAATGGATGCTACGGCGAGATGGGTATTTGATGTGGGGATTTGTGAAGATCAGCGAAAAACACAATCTTGTTTACATTGAAAGGACGAAGTTGAGGAAATCATGCCACCAACTAGCGAAGGCACGTAAGAAGCAGAGGTGCCTGGAATGATGCGTTAAAGCAGGTCGAGATGCGATAATAGGGTTGTTAATGGCCAATTAAGTAAGGCAGTGATTTTGCGTGGCCAAAATATATTTCAATATTAAAATTATTCTAGGACATAGATTGAGTTCAGTTTATGCAGGCTTTACTTTTTCTAGAAATACATAACCGAATTGGTCACTACAGCACTTCAGTCAGGATTACGACTGACTCATACCACTTATGTTATAGGTGTTAATTTTATATACATAAGTGGCAGGACCTACAGTTTAAAGTTGACTGAGAGCAATAGATTTATTTGCTGACCGAGTTTGCGCTAGAAATCTGGTGAGAGGCAATTGCCAAAGAAATTAATTTTTCATATTTTGTATTGGAGATGTATGACCTAGGATTTGAACACATTAAGTTAAGAAAGGAATTTGAAAGATGACAATACTGCTCTGATACATATTCAAAACTTTACTTAAAGCTAAAGGCAACACGAGTTGCTCAGATCTGCTACGTTACTTGTATTACACGTACATATAGGCCTTAGTAAATTTTTCACTTCTTTTTTTGTTTCTCCCATTGTAAAAACATCGATGGATGAGAAAATAATACAAAAAAGAAGTAAATTTTGTACAAAAAATATACTTTAAATGCAAATTACACTTAATGGCTGCAAGTCAGGTAAGCAATAAGACATTTTTGTAATACCGTTCTTTATAAAAAAAATACCGTTCTTTATAAAAAAAAATAAACCTAATATGTTACACACACACACACACAAAATAACCGACTTTATTCTTCTACATGCCAATAAAACATGCTTTGGAGAGGAACTTGGTTTAGAGAATTCGATTAAATTAGAAAGTAAAAGGAAGTTTCATGTAATAATGCTTGTGTAAGTGTGGTAAGAAGTAGAAGAAGAAGAATGTAATTTACAGTTGTTAAACTTGTTAAAGTCATATTGAAAATAAAATAAAGCTTTAAAGCCATCTGTCCCTCTCTCACTCTCTCTCTGTAGTTCTTTCTCTATGTGTGAATCACAGCCAAATGTTTATTATTTGATGAGATTTTGTTTGACAGTAATTCGAAGGAATTCAATTTCAATTTCTTTAAAAAGAGAATTTTTTTAAAGAGAAATAAGCATTAAACAAATTAAACCATTTGAATTAAATTTAACTTTTTATTCGTAGTACTGCATAGAATATTTACACAAAAGTCTTGTGGTTGTATGTACAACACTTTGACAATTTAAATATGATTTCCTAAAATTCTTTTTGTGGCATGAGGTATGCGTTTTTATGTACAGAAGTGTTCAGAATTACATAATTTTCTTGTTAAGCTCATACCAAAATAATTTTTACTAACATGGTTAACTGATTTCAACATAAATAAGAACAAAATTCAAACGTTTTTTTGTTTTTTCTGTACGTATATAGGGTCTTGCTTAGGGGAATGCCTATCTTTAACATACAATGGATATGGTATTAATGTGGTATAAGCTGTCTGTCTATTCACATACATAATACATACATAATTGGTCATTACTACCCTTCATTCAGGATTAGAACTGACCTCACACAATGGCCATTACAACCCTTCAGTTAGATTACGGCCTAGCTTCTCGCACCACTTATGTTGTGTGAGTTAATTTTATACATGAGTGGCGGGACCTACAGTTTAAAGTCGACTGCGAACGCAGATTTTTGAGAAACTTTTCATGGCAATTTTATTTACTCTCAGAGTTTTTGGCAGAAATCTGGTGAGAGCAAGTCGCCGAAGAAGAAATATTTTTTTCCATTATTCGTTTTTGATGTCTGACCGGGGATTCGAACCCTCGCCTTTCCTCTAATAAGCCAACACACTACCCACTAGACTACGGCTGGCTTCTCACACCATTTATAATGAGTGGCGGCATCTACAGTTTAAAACGGAATCCGCTCGACAGATTTCTGAGAAACTTTCGCATTCCAGAATTCTGCTGGGAAGGCATACGCCTAGAAATTTTTTTTTCGTACTTCGTTGTGCTGGAGATTTCTGTCTGGTGTGAACACTATAAACTAGACTACCGCGATTCAGATCATTCAATTCAGATTAAAAGATGCGAACGATAGTGCTTGCTCAGTGACCAGTGATGTATGCCAGCTTTAAGTCTCTATCAAGCAATGGCCTTTACGATATTCATTGGAAGCTTTTGGATCTTATATGGATTGGCATCGTTTCAAATTCGAAAATTTTAGCTTTGTTCACGTATCAATTCGTACAGGGACTCATTGCTGAAGATGATTTTTCAATGAAAATTAAGGCCAGTAAACAACGGCTTCAGAGCCCTTTCAGCTAACAGAAGTCGTTGTCTATGTTTGTTCAAA